>ONZH01006974.1:0-27983 GCA_900303285.1 Rhinella marina | reverse complement strand
TTTAGTCTTAGTCATTCTTGGGTGTTTTTAGCTGTGTGTTTGGGTCATTATCCTGTTGACCCATGACCAAGCTTTCTGACACTGGGCAGCACATTTCGCTCCAGAATGCCTTGATAATCTTTATATTTAATTGCATCCTGTGCAGATTCAAGATATGTGCCAGATGCAGCAAAGCAGCCCCAAAACATACCCCAGTCTTCTCCATGTTTCACAGTAGGTACAATGTTTATGCTTTATTTTTGCTTCTGTGAACCTAGAGATGATGCCAAAAAGCGGTAGTTTTTTTCATCTGTCCAAAGGAAATTCTCCCAGAAACTTTGTGGCTTATCATTATTCATTTTGGCAATTCCAGTCTCACTTTTTCATGATTTGCTTGACACAGTGGTTTCTCCTGGGTCGTCTTCTATTAAGTCCACTTTGGCGTAGACAGCGAAGGATCTGTATCTTGATTGGGCAGTTCACCTTCGATTTCTTTGGAAGTTGTTCTGGGCTTTTTGGTTATCATTCATATTATCTGTCTCTTCAATTTGTCATCAATTTTCCTCTTGCAGCCATGTTCAGGGAGGTTGACTACTGTCCCATAGACCTTAAACGTCTGAATAATATACACAACTGTAGTAACAGACTGATTACAAGTTGGAAGGCACCTGTCATGCTAATTACAGGACGCACCTTAGTTGATCATGTCCCTATGGGCAAATTATTTTCAATCTTTTGTAGGGGTACCATCATTTTTGTCCAGGCCAGTTTCATAACTTTGTTTTATAAATTATTCAGTTGCTATAATGTATCAGTCTACAATAAAGGCTGTTTAGTACAAACTGGATTGTCTAGGCTTCATGGTACTGTAACAAATACTCACCTGTGAGAAGTTTAGACCCACATGGTAGTCCAGCCTTATAGCATACATTGCCACACATCTGAAGCTGCCTTCCAGCCTTGGCTTAAGACTTTCCATTATTACCTCCAATCTCTTTTGAAGTTGTTTTGGGTTTTCTGCCTATCAATCATATTACCTGTCTCTTCAATTTGTCATCAATTTTCCTCTTGCAGCCATATCCAGGGAGGTTGACTACAGTCCCATAGACCTTAAACTTTTGAATACTGATTGCAAGTTTGAAGGCACCTGTGTAGGAGTACCATCATTTATGTCCAGGGTAGTTTCATTGGTTTGTTTTATAAATTATTCAAAGGCAATATCTTATTTTCATTAGTTGCTTTTCAGTAAATTCTTATTATTACCTTTGTCAGTTTCAAGTTATTTCAGTGACTATTGTGGGTTTTCTTTCTTTAATGGAAGGTTACCAACAATTTTGTCCACGTCAGTAACTACTATGATGGTGATTCACGTGGCATATGCTTAGACAGCTCAAAGTGCTTAATCTAGTTTTACATAATAAATAACCAGGATCAGTTCTGGAAATTATAAACCATGAGACCATTCCAATTAAAAATACATTTTCTTGCTTTCATCAAATTCTTAAGGTTTTACTTGTGGAGAATATAATTAGCGGTGATGTCTAAGACAACGGAACACAATTATTCTGGCTGAAGGAATTTAATGGTCCAATTTCTTGCCTATCAAGAAGCAGCACTGAAGCTGAATTGTTGCTCTTACGTAATGCCACAGCCCATTAACATCATATGGCGGCCTGTCCGTATTGATCCGTAATCCGCTCTGGTAACAGCTCAATGTTTCATGGTGTCTAATTACCCTGCGGGTGAATTAAAAATAACTAGATTAGAACCCATTTAATTTGATTTTTTTTGACCATTCCTTGGAAATGTTTTCCTGCATGTGGATTACTGTGCACCATGCCAGTACATACTAATAACTCTCAGAGCTGAAGGTTTGTTACATTGTTATCTAGTGTAAACAATCCTCGCATCAGCAGCGCTAATTTCTCTCTTGTCCTGATATTTTGCTACAATGTATCAGTCTGGAATCAAGGCTGTTTAGTTCAGTGTAGAACGTCTAGGCTTCATGGAACTGTAACAAACACCACCTGTGAGAAGTTCAGAACCGTATGGGTGTTCAGCCATATAGCATACATTGGCACACATCTGAAGCTGCCTTCCATCACATACAATAGGGGCATATCGCTAGGATATGCCCCCATTGTCTGATAGGTGCAGGTCCCAGTGCTGGGACCCGCACCTATATCGAGAACGGAGCGGGGAGAGCTGTGGCTGGAGGACCCCAGGTTTCCCGTGGTCCGGCCACCACCAAGTGCTGCTCCCCGCTTCTCCCATACAAGTGAATGGGAGTGCACCGCACACGCACGGCCCCTACTCCCATTCATTTCTATGGGGCAGACGGAAAAAGCTGAGCCAGCACTCGACTATTTTCGACAGCCCCACTGAACTGAATGGAGGGCAGCTGCACATGCACAGTGTGCCCTCCATTTGTTTTCCTGCTCCGTTCTCATTGAAGGTGCGGGTCCCAGAGGTGGGACCCGCACCTCTCAGACAATGGGGACATATCCTAGCGATGGAAAAACCCCTTTAAGTCTTTTTGTTATCCATTTGAGGCCACATCAGGGGTGGACTGGAAACTTAAAGGGGTTGTCCGAGTTATGAAAAAAAAATATATAGTACTTTAAATCTGATCGGTAGCAATATACAACTAAGTTAAGCACGTTTTAGGCAAAAGAAAAAAAATATATTTCCTCATTTCCCTGGTTCTCTTCTGGCCTTTGTTCACCTGCAGTAATAACAACCTCTGCCCCTCCCCTTCCTGCTCTGCAAAGGGAGTGAATACAAGAGCTACCCTGAGTGACATGTCTGCTGGAATACTCAGCAGCATGTTATATGTGTAGAACTCAAAGTCCCAGCTGTACAATGACACTGCTGATACACACAGGATCTTCCTCCTACCTTTCTTGTACGATACAATACTCTCCAGATCAGCTCCAGTGTCAGCTTTGTGTCTGTAGGGAGAGGAGGGCAGATACTGTGTCTCTTTACATCTGCAGCTACTGTTGTAAAGCCTTAAGTGTGTTCTGGCTGAAGGGGTTAATGTTTTATCTGAAAGAATCCAGGGAGAGAGCAGATAGCAGCAGCGGCAGAGCAGGGGGGCATGGCCAGCACAGTGACGTTTCGTGTAAAGGCTCCCATCTACTGGTGCACAAATACAAGATTAGCAGGAAGGCAAGCTGACATCACAGGTCATGTGACCCTGAGTGAAACCTGAGAAACCAGCAGCTTTAGAAGCAGAAAGTGTATGGAAAAGCTGTTGTATATGACTAGTTAGAAACCTACAAAGGACAAAAAAATAACTCGGACAACCCTGTTAAAGTGGCCCTGGAAAAAAAACTTGCCCCATTTTGTATTCAGGTCCAAATTGATGGACGGCAGGGCCAGCACAAGTAGACGGGGCTAACAATACCATATTGTGGCACATTACACCGCCCCAGCAGAGCCAAATACCACAGTCCATCACAAAATACTGCCAGCAGCACAAAATACATCCCCAAAAATATCCACTGGTCAGCTGTCAAGAGGGCTCAAGCGGCCCCCTGGGCATCAGCCCGCCAGAAAATTTCACTGTAAGGTCTATGGCCAATCCGCCCATGGGCCACATGAATAAGTGGGGAGCATTTCATTTTTTGCACCATTAACAGGGGACTATTCGTGGGGCATTGGTTCCAGCCGTACATGGATCCTTGTATTTGATAAGTGTACAGTATCCTAACCCAGATTGCAATGGCCCCCCAAGCACAGTTGGTCCTGGTATCTGCCCAGTTTTTCCTAGAGTAGATTTTGGCCATTAACATTGAGGTCAGCTTTGTATGTCATGTTGCAGGGTAGTGTATGGAGCGAACTCAGGAGTTTAGTCCGATCTATACACGGCGGGTGCCGGCTGTGTTAAACACCTGACACCCGCCTGCAACATTCAGGATCAGTGATAACTCTGATCTCTGCCGCTTAACCCCTTAGTTGTCATGGTCAATAGCAACCGCAGCATCTATGAGTATAAATAGGAGGGGGCTCCCTCTGTTCTCCGATCGGCTCCTACCGCAACATGATCACCAGGGGCTGAGCGTTGTTATATCAGCTGGGTACCCATTGAAGGCACTTAGGCCTGCTATCTCAGTACATAAGTACTAAACCCTACACAGGTTTTAAACAATTAAAAAATAGAATTAGAAATAATTAAAAATATACATATAAAAGCTCAACCCCCACCTTCATAATGCCCAAATTGCTATTTTCACTCACTTATATGTAGCCTTAAATCATGGGCGTAGCTATAGTGATGCAGAAGAAGTGGCTGCTTTGGGGCCCGAACTCAGAATTTGCCCATACAGGAGGAGGACTAAAAGATTTTCTTGTCTGGGCCTCCTCAACTGTATTATACAATTACATTATATACAGCGACACTGTAGGGAATGGACGGAGGGTCTGTCAGGCCTCGTCTGAGAGAGTGATCTTGACTAACCACAGGAATTGGGGTCTAACGGGGGGAGCACAGACGTTTTTGAGAGGGGTTGGGGGGCATTCAAAAATTTGTTGTAGGGCCCAGTCATTTCTAGTTACACCACTGCCTTAAATGGTATAGAAACAACTACAGAAGTATAAACCGTCACAGGGGTCTGGGTGACTGAGAAAGTAAAAGAAAAGTTTTGGGTGTCAAAAAATAGTGAAACGAAGCAATTTTCCTATTATAGAGTAGTGGGCAGCAGCAATGGAGCCTACATCACAGCTAGCCCTGCATTACATAGAAAACCAATATGAAGGTACCATACACTGCAGGGATTCTGGGTGCCTCAGTACAGCAGGGTATGGTTGCTGGGTACTTACTGGTTGAGCAGATGATGGCAGCGAGTTGGGTATATAGAGTGTGTTGTGGTGTAACATAGTAACATAGTTTATAAGGCCGAAAAAAGCCCTCCGTCCATCCAGTTCTTCCTGTTTTCCTGCAAGTTGATCCAGAGGAAGGCAAAAAACCCCTGTGAGGTAGAAGCCAATTTTCCTCACTGTAGGGGGAAAAATTCCTTCCCGACTCCAATCAGACATCAGAATAACTCCCTGGATCAACGACCCCTCTCTAGTAACTATAACCTGTAATATTATTACCCTCCAGAAATACATCCAGGCCCCTTCTGATCTCTTATAGTGAACTTACCATCACCACCTCCTCAGGCAGAGAGTTCCATAGTCTCACTGCTCTTACCGTAAAGAATCCTCTTCTATGTTTATGTACAAACCTTCTTTCCTCCAGACGCAGAGGATGTCCCCTCGTCACAGTCACAGTCCTGGGGATAAATAGATGATGGGAGAGATCTCTGTACTGACCCCTGATATATTTATACATAGTTATTACATCTCCCCTCAGTCGTCCCTAATTTTGATAATCTTTCTGGGTCCTGTAGTCCACCCATTCCAGTTATTACTTTAGTTGCCCTCCTCTGAACCCTCTCCAGCTCTGCTATGTCTGCCTTGTTCACAGGAGCCCAGAACTGTACACAGTCCTCCATGTGTGGTCTGACTAGTGATGTGTAAAGTGGCAGGACTATATTGGTGTAGGGAGGAGGGGTTTGGGTTCCTGGAGAATTGGGCCGACTTCTCTCGTCGTGTGATTGAGGAATGTCCGTATCATGCTTGAATATATTGACATTAATAGTGATAATTGATAATAATGGGACTCCAAAGCCGGACTCCCAGTATCAGCTGGTTTCCAGAAGCTTCATCATGTAGAGTCATTGATCAGACCGGAATGAAGGATGTGGGATCTGGGTTTGGTCCAGAAAAATAAGAAAGGAGAATAGGAGCCAATCTGGATGTGTTCATTCTTTCCCTTGTATTGTCAGGTTGTGTGGGTGTCTCATTCATTGGCAGGATACTCTATAGCGAGAATTAGATTATCTTTTTATCAAGGAAGTTGCGGAAGCTGAGAGGACGCAGCGAAACACAATACAATATCACTTACCTCTCTGTGTAATGATCCGTTTATCTAAAAGTCTTGCAGAGATCAGTGATTCACATTTATTTGCTCGTCTTATTAGCAGATAATGGATTTATAATCTGTTCAGCTCTTGTCTATGTCCCTGCTTGGCTTTATAAATCAAGTCCTCCGAGACTACAAACAGCTGAACACTAAAGAGACAATAACATCAACTGTGTAATGTGCGGCCACCTAAGTAACGGACGTAAGGACAATAAAACAGGGGGTGGGGGAATTAAACTCGATCATGCTTCAGGATACTGCAAAATGAAGAGAAATTTAGCTACTCCGGTAACATGTCCATGGAGGCCAATAGAGATACAACAACAGTGCTGAAGTAATCAAAAATACTATAACTCTAAAACTGCCTCGTATGTATAAAAATATAACTACTATAATACTGCTCCTATGTACAAGAATATAACTACTATAATACTACCTCCTATGTACAAGAATATAACTACTATAATACTGCTCCTATATACAAGAATATAACTACTATAATACTGCCTCCTATGTACAGGAATATAACTACTATAATACTGCTCCT
Organism: Rhinella marina; assembly: GCA_900303285.1. Classification (NCBI taxonomy): domain Eukaryota; kingdom Metazoa; phylum Chordata; class Amphibia; order Anura; family Bufonidae; genus Rhinella; species Rhinella marina. Next base: position 21,486 of record ONZH01006974.1, on the reverse strand, counting down.
ATGTACAAGAATATAACTACTATAATACTGCTCCTATGTACAAGAATATAACTACTATAATACTGCTCCTATGTACAAGAATATAACTACTATAATACTGCCTCCTATGTACAGGAATATAACTACTATAATACTGCTCCTATGTACAAGAATATAACTACTATAATACTGCTCCTATGTACAAGAATATAACTACTATAATACTCCTATGTACAGGATATGTACTATAATACTGCCTATGTACAAGAATATAACTACATGTGCAAGAATATAACTACTAATAATACTGCTCCTATGTACAGGATATAAACTACTATAATACTGCTCTCTGTACAAGAATATAACTACTATAACAGGAATATACTAATACTGCTCCTATGTAAAGAATATAACTACTATAAATACTGTTCCTATGTGCAAGAATATAACTACTATAATACTGCTCCTATGTACAAGAATATAACTACTATAATATCCTAATGTACAGGAATAACTACTATAATACTGCTCCTGTACAAGAATATAACTACTATAATTGCTCCTATGTACAGGAATATAACTACTATAATACTGCTCCTATGTGCTACACAGAATATAACTACTATAATACTGCTCCTGTAACTACTATAATACTGCTCCTATGTATATACTATGTGAATAACTACTATAATACTGCTCCTATGTACAAGATATAATACTATAATACTGCCTCCTATGTGTAATACTGCTCCTATGTACAAGAATATAACTACTACTATGTACAAGAATATAACTACTATAATACTGCTCCTATGTACAGGGAATATAACTACTATAAATGCTCCTATGTACAGAATATAAATACTAATACTGCTCCTATGTACAAGGAAATATAACTACTAAATACTGCTCCTATGTACAAGAAATAACTACTATATACTGCTCTATGTACAGAATATAACTACTATAATACTGCTCCTATGTACAGGTTTATAACTACTATAATACTGCTCCTATTGTACAAGACTATATATGTACTACTATAATACTGCTCCTATGTAAGAATATAACTACTATAATACTGCCTCCTATGTACAGGAATATAACTATAAATACCTCCTGTACAAGAATATAACTATATAATACTGCCTCCTATGTACAAGAATATAACTAACTATAATACTGCTCCTATGTACAAGAATATAACTACTATAATACTGCTCCTATGTAACAGGAATATAACTACTATAATACTGCTCTATGTACAAGAATATAACTACATAATACTGCTCCTATGTACAGAAATATAACTACTATAATACCTCCTATGTACAAGAATATAACTACTATAATACTGCTCCTATTTATCAATATAATACTATAATAACTGCCTCCTATGTACAAATAACTACTATAATACTGACTCCTATGTACAAGAATATAACTACTATACCCTCCTATGTGAATATACTACTATAATACTGCTCCTATGTACAAGATATACTACTATAATACTGCTCCTATTATAAATACTATAAACTGCTCCTATGTACAAGAATATACTACTATAATACTATAAACTGCTACTTGTCCTATGTACAAGAATATAACTACTATAATACTGCTCCTATGTACAAGAATATAACTACTATAATACTGCCTACTATAATCTCCTATGTAAGAATAACTACTATAATACTGCCTATGTACAGGATATATAACTATAATTACTGCTCCTATACACAGGAATATAACTACTATAATACTGCTCCTATGTACAAGAATATAACTACTATAATATAACTACTATAATGTACTGCTCCTATGTACAGGAATATAACTACTATAATACTGCTCCTATGTACAAGAATATAACTACTATAATACTGCTCCTATGTACAAGAATATAAATACTATAATACTGCCTCCCATGTACAAGAATATAACTACTATAATACTGCTCCTATGTACAAGAATATAACTACTATAATACTGCCTCCTATGTACAAGATATAACTACTAATATATAACTACTATAATACTGCTCCTATGTAAGAATATAACTACTATAATACTGCTCCTATGTACAAGAATATAAATACTATAATACTGCCTACCATGTACAAGAATATAACTACTATAATACTGCTCCTAATATGTACAAGAATATAACTACTATAATACTGCTCCTATGTACAAGAATATAACTACTATAATACTGCTCCTATGTACAAGAATATAACTACTATAATACTGCTCCTATGTACAAGAATATAACTACTATAATACTGCTCCTATGTACAAGAATATAACTACTATAATACTTCTCCTATGTACAAGAATATAACTACTGTAATACTGCCCTCTAGTGTTAAGGTTAATAACATATTCCTTTGGATCCCTCTTGCATTGTGGAATGTATACCAGGTATTAGATGAGCTTTACAGATGGGTGGAGATTTGAAGTCAACGGAACTAAACCTTAGTTATGATGCGGAGATGTCTCTCTTCCTGCTTTTCAGGTCTTTATACATACCATTCTTCCATAGACTGCTAGACATTGTAGGCATAGATGCAGCACAGTCTTAAATCTTGATAACACTGTATACTATATTCTTACCTCCTCTTGGACTGTCCCTCTTTAGATCATCTTCAGTTTTGCGCACGACCAAAAAACCTAAACCTGAACGCTTTTCTTCCAAACAGCGCCACCGCTGACTAAAGGTTGTATGTGGTATTGCAGCTCAGATCCACATCAAAGCTTTTCTATAGTTTTCCTTAAGGAAGCATTGAGGTCAGGCTGCAAATGCAAGAACCATGATTTCCGCGTCATCGCGCAATTTTGCTCTCAAATTTTCTTTCAGCCCTCTTGCCACTTTGACATATTTTCATTTTGTTTTTGTATTCACCATTTTCTCTCCCTTATCTGTCTTGGCTGCCGTCCTCGTGCCGCCATGGTGAGACAATTTAATGATATCCCATGGCAGTAAGGATTGATACGGAGAAATATCAGCGCTCGCTGCGATAACCGAAACATGCAGATGTGTGACGGGAAAGGTGAGGAGGATGCTGGAAGGAATGTTACGGGTGCGAAACCAGAGAATTCAGGAAGGGAGGGGGGGCAAAGAAGCAGAAACTGGAATATTAACCCACACGGTGGTGAGCGGGCACCTAACCCGCGCCTCGCTCCTCTGGAAGAATGTGCTGTGCTCTTACACGCTTCATCTGCCCTGCTGTGAACGCCTGGCATGTCTATGTGATTCAATGGCGGCCGCTGCCAGGCCCTGTTACGTAAGAGGTCTGGACAAAAATGTTTACAATTCCTTGCAGGTTACATAATGGAATTTAGAAGACTATCTCCATTTTTCTGATACAGAGCTCCAAATCCCCAGCTGCTGCTTTCTGGAAGTCGAGTTCAGCTTCGGATTTTGACACTGTAATTTATGCAAATAAACGCGAGACGAAGCAAGTCTCGCGATATTTGCCACAAGTTCGCAAAGATCTTCTCGGAGCCCATATATTTTACAGTAGGACGGAGGCTATAGTGTTAATAAAGCTTACAAACGAATCGGGTTTGGATACAACAATCCTAACCCGATTCGCTTAAAGGGGTTATCCAATGTCATAAAAAGTCCCCCCCCCATGCGCCGGGCCCCTCAGAGGGAATATACTTACCCCACTCCCCGCTCCGCTCCTGGTCCCAGCACCGCCACTGCTGCTTCTCTCTGTACAAGGACGAAAACATCTGATGTCAGGGGAGAGCAGCCAATGGCAGGCGGGGATGGGGACGAGCCTCCCTAGCATCGCGTATGGCGCTCTCTAGGGAGGCTCGTCCATGTCCCCGCCTCCCATTGGCTGTTCCCTTCCCCTGACATCAGATGTTTTCATCCGTGTACAGGGAGAAGCAGCAGCCGCAGTGCGGGGACCAGGAGCAGAGTAGGGAGTGGGGAGTAGGGTAACTATATTCCCTCTGAGGGGCCTGGTACATGGGGTGGGGGTTATGACACTGGATAACCCCTTTAACCAGGGGCGGATTGGCCATAGACCTGACTGGGAAATTTCCCGGTGGGCCGATGCCCAAGGGCCATCTGGGCCCTCCTCATGTCCGGCCGGTGGAAGTTTTGGGGTATGTATTTTGAGCTGCTAGTATTTTGTGATGTTCTGTGGTATTTGGCTCTGTTGGGGCGGTATAATGTGCCGCAATATGGTATTGCTGGCCCTTCCTTCCATCAGTTTGGACCCGACTACAAAACGGGGTCACTTTTAGTATTTTTTCTAGGGCCACTTTAAGTTACCAGTTTGCCCCTGCTTTTAACACTAGTGGCCTCCTGGTGGCGCACTTTTGACTTGGTGGCGAATGGAGAACCAGAGATGCACTTAATTTATTAAGAGGTTTGCACAAGTCACTCCAGCGCAGAGCAGATCAGGACACCAGTCTTGATAAATTGCCCTCAAAGAGTTACATTATGGCATTCTGGCTGCCTGCAGTCAACACTAGAGGGAGCTCAGGAGCTTACTGCATACTGGAGTTCTGTGTAAAACATTAAGCATTAACCTCCTGAGCCCCACAAAGTGGTGACTGCAGGAGGAGAGATTTGGAGTTCTGTATCGGTGGATGCTGGGTCTTTAAAGATGACGTGTGCTCAGGAGCTTCACAAGCACCATAGCTGCCAGGTGACTGCTGTTTTACACAGAGAGTACTCCGATCACAGACTTTAACCCCTCAGATGCCACGGTCAATTGCAACCATGGCATTTGCGTGGACATTTACTTGATAAGAGCGTGCTGATTCTCCCAGAGACTGCAGTGGTAAGCCATTCGATTGATATAAGTGATCAGACAACTGCATGGTAAAGTCCCCGAGGGGGACTAAAAATATAAAAGTACAAAAAGATATAAAAATTCAAATTACCCTTCTTTCAAACATTAAAATAAATAATAATAAAAATAAAGATCATCAATGAATCGTGTAACGTAAAGAAAAAAATCTAAATGGCCGATTCTCTGTGTTTGGGTCACTTCACCTCCCAAATAATTGAATAAAAAGTCAAATAAGTCAAATACACCCTAAAATGTTATCAATGATAAATACAGATCTCCCTGCAAAAAATAAGCCCCCATACAGCTCCATAGACATAAATATAAAAAAAATAAGTAGGTCACAATATGGCGATACAAAGAAATAATTTTAAAGTATAAGAAAACCTATATACATGTGATATCATCACAACTCATCACAATAAAATAAGCCCTATATGGCTATGTGATCTGAAAAATAAAAAAGTTATGGCCCAGGAAGGCAGGGAGTAAACCTCTGCACCCGGAAGGGGTTAACGCTGGGATCGCCAATCATGGTTGTAGTTCTCCTATTTCAGCCACTGAAGCAAAACCTTCTAGAAGAGACCTATAGCAAGATTCATCCTGAGCCTCTCTGGTTCATGAATACAATGCTAAAGTAACAATGAAGACTGACACATGGGTGTAGAAGTAGATAAAAGAGGCATACTTACACTTCAGACTTTTTTTACATCTGTCCTGTGATCCAGTCTTTTGAGACCTTCTTCACTCATAAATTTGGTTTGGTTTGAGTCCAAAAAGTCTTAAAAAAATGTATAATTTGCACTTATTTCTTAACGTTACATGGTTTTTATAATATTATTTTTTAAGATGTTTTCCATTTTTATGTCTTTTTTTCACAAATAGTCTGTTTTAGTGTGTGGAGGGGTTTTTTTGGACGTTTTTAAACAGTTAAAGGGGTTGTCTCACTTCAGTAAGTGGCATTTATCATGTAGGGTAAGTTAATAGAAGACACTAATGTATTGTGATTGTCCATATTGCCTCCTTTGCTGGCTGGATTCATTTTTCCATCACATTATAACACTGCTCATTTCCATGGTTACGACCTCCCTGCAATCCATCAGCAGTGGCCGTGCTTGTACACTATAGGAAAAAGCGCCAGTCTATGTGAGCTCCCATGGTCCCGGCCACCAGAGAGGCTGGCGCTTTTTCTATAATGTGCAAGCACGACCACCACTGATGGATTGTAGGGTGGTCTGTAACCATGGAAACGAGCAGTGTATAATATGATGGAAAAATGAATCCAGCCAGCAAAGGAAGCAATATGGAGAATCACAATACATTAGTAAGTGCCTTGTATTAACTTTCTCTACATGATAAATGCAACTTAATAAACTGAGAGGACCCCTTTAAGTATGTATCCCCTCTAATGACATTGTAAAAAAAAAAATCCTAGTTCACATGCACTTTTTGAAGCCGGGGCAAAAAATAAACATTGGCAAAAGCACTAGAAAATAAGCAAAAAAAATGCCATAAACAGCACATGGTGCAATGTAAAAAAAAATAAACACAATTAGCCCAAAAAAACGCGCTGCAAGTGAAGAGAGATTCAATACAAAAACTGCAAAAAACAACGGCAAAAAAAAAATGCTTGAAAAAATGTAAAAAAAGTAAAAAAAAGACACACACACAAAAAATGTGAACCAGACAAAAAGGGACAATTCTGCTGAAACATCAATATTGTGGACATGAAGGGGTTAAATTAAAGAAAATGTTATCCTAATGAATGGAATCCTACGATATATGAATTATTATACATGGTAACCAACTTTAGAATCCCAAATCGGGGTACATATTACCCTGCCTAGTTCCACCCCGCCAAATTTCCTGCAAATCCACACAGCCTCCTCTTTTATTTTTGGTGTCAGTCTTCACTGTAGTTCTGGAATTCTATTCATGACCCAGGAAGCTCAGGATAGATGTTGCTTTAGGTCCTATTTTCTTTCTTTCTTGCTGATAGTTTTGCTGTGAACGACATCTGCTGAGATAGAGATTATTTCTGCTGTAGTAAATGCTGGCTCCAGCAGCAGCTGTGGCCCCTGAGGTGCCATTAACCTTATGGATGAACTGTATGATGTAGCGTAGCTTACATTTGGCGGTTTGCTACTACTCGGAAGCTTGTCAGCCATTTCTCCGCTGTTCTGAAAATAGGGCAAATTGTAGAGCCGAGGCTGGGCCAACACCGGGAGCCGGAGGCTTCATCACATGCCGAAATATTCATTTTCTACAAAATACATCTTAGCATTTAAAGTGTTAAGAAACTGAATCATTTAATATATGTTGGGGGAGGGGCACAGGGTTCTAGTCATGGATGAGGTATGAGGCACAAGCAGTGAGGTATGAGGTTCCTGGACAAGACCACGGGGGTTGTAATGATGCTGCCTTAAAGGGGTTGTCTCACTTCAGCAAATGGTGTTTAAAAAATTAATACCAGGCTCTTACTAATGTATTGTGAGTCTCCATATTGCCTCCTTTGCTGGCTGGATTCATTTTTCCAGGGGTTACGGCCACCCAGATGCAAGGTGGCAGTGATGGGAGCTACTGCACATGCGCGCCTATGTGTGCTTCCGCGGTTCTGGCCGCCAGAAACGCTGGTGCTTTTTCCTATATTGTGATGGAAAAATGAATCCAGCCACCAAAGGAAGCAATATGGAGACTCACAATACATTAGTAAGTGCCTTGAATTAACTTTTATACCTTTGATAGGCTGTGTTATCTAATGACTGGTCTGGTACACTACCACTCTATGGGCATAGAACAGTGCCCAGTGGCCACCACATACAGGTTATACTTACCCCCGCTCCCCGGCACCTGCGTCGCTCCTGATGCCTGCACGACCGCTGCTACATCTCCCCATCAAGCGGATCAACACATCCGGTGAAGGGGGGGGGGATGGGGCAGCCAATAACAGGCCGCAATGGGAACAAGTCTCCCTAGCATTGCAGGTGACACTAGGGAGGTTCGTTCCCGTCGCGGCCTGCTATTAGCTGGTCTCCCCGTCACCAGATGTTTTGATCTGAGCGACAGGGAGATGCAGCAGCAGCAGCCGTACAGATATCAGGAGCGATGCGGGTGCCGGGGGGGTGGGTAAGTATAACCTGTATGTGGTGCCTGGCCATTTTGGGGGCATTTTAGGTGTTGGATAAGTACATGACAACCTCTTTTTAACAAAGCTAGAACCAGCCCTGTACCTCACATGGATCCAGAGATCTCCACATTCATTGCTCTGCTAGATTTATATCAAGCTGTCAGCTCAAGGGGTGTGTCCATGCTCTGCCTATCACAGCTCAGGAGGTGTGTCTCAGCTCTCCCTATCACAGCTCAGGAGGTGTGTCTCAGCTCTCCCTATCACAGCTTAGGAGGCAGTTGAAGGATGGAACTGAGCATGTGCGGCCATCTCAGTGAGCAGGTCAAAGAAATAAGAAATTAAGTGGCGCTATAAAAATACATTTTATTGAATAACTCAGTGGCTATAATAAATGTTTAATGACATGCAATTACAAAAGTATTCAGATCCAGGTGTTGAGTTTGAAAACTGTAGAATATTTTCCATGGGACAATCCCTTTAAAATGAATGTCAACCTTATCATTGACATGGTAAAAAAAAAAAACAGCATTATTCAATGCACTAAAATCTTCCAAACCAGAGCATCAAAAGGTTTACGCATTTCGGCTGAAAGCCTAAGGGCACATTCAGACGGCCTTGTTATTGCGGATCCACAAAAACATGGATGCTGGCCAGTGTGTGCTCCGCAATTTGGGGAACACACATGGCTGGCACCCGATACAAAATGCCTATTCTTGTCCGCAATAGCCACAAGTGTGAAACTAGCCTAAATCATAACCTCATCCATACAGGGTATATCCCACTTTTAAAATCACATGGCACGTTTAATAAAAATATGATAATTAAAGGGGTTGTTCCCTGAAAAATACTCTACAGTATTCAAACGAGCACCTGGATCTGAATTCTTTTAAAATTGTATGTAATTAAAAATTTTGAGTTATTCAATAAAATGTATCTGTATAGATCCACCTGCTGTTTGCTGTTTTTCTTATTTCTTTGACCTGCTCACTGAGGAGGCCGCACATGCTCAGTTTCATCCTTCAACTGCCTCCTGGGCTGTGATAGGGAGAGCTGAGACACGCCTCCTGAGCTGTGATAGGAGGAGTTGAGACACGCCTCCTGAGCTGTGATAGGAGGAGCTGAGACATGCCCCCTGAGCTATGACAGGGAGAGCTGAGACACGCCCCCTGAGCTGTGATAGGGAGAGCTGAGACACGCCCCCTTAGCTGTGGCAGAAGAGACTTGATATAAATCTAGCAGAGCATTGAACAGGAAGATCTCTGGATCCATGTGAGGTACAGGGCTGGATCTAGATTTGTTACAAAGAGATTATCATGTACTAGATTATGTCTGATTTTAATTTTTTTACATTGGTCACGGGATAACCCCTTTAAAAATGCAAATTTCAATATAATAAGAGTTGAAACTATCTAATCTCCAAAACAATACTTGAATCTAATTACCCAGTAGACATGTATCAGATCATATCGATGATTTAATCCTTTTGGAGATCTGATACTTGACTATTAGGTAATTATATTCAAGTATTGCTTTGGAGATTAGATAGCTTCAACTCTTGTTATGTTGAAATCAGCATTTTTAATTATCGTGATGTGATTACACATGTGTGTAACGATGTATGGATGAGATTATAACTAAGGCTTTCAGCTAAAACGCGTAAAATTTTTTGCTTCTCTGCTTTGGAGGATTTTACTGGACTTCATGTTGTACTGGAGGATATTTTTTACTACGAGTTGGACCTCACCCAAGGAGTTCTGTGCACACGGATTCTGGAGCTGCAATAACTCAGCTGATAATTGGGATTGTGTAATCTTATCATGATGTCATACTTAGGTCCAATAGTCTGTGTTATTTGATTTCCTAATATAAATTAATTACATTTAGGGAGCTGTTTGTCTGATACAAAGCTCTAAATCTGCTGCATAGATACATATTTATACTTAAAGTTTTGTCTTCTTGTAGCCACCAGTAGAAGGAGCTCACTGCTGCTGTATGCTTACTAAGATAAACATGCAAGCAGTACACAGTAAGCACCCGAGTCTCCTCTAGTGGTGGCTGTATATATCTGCAGGTAGTAATCTCCTGAGCTCCCTCTAGTGGTGACTGTATATATCTGTATGCAGTAATCTCCTGAGCTCCCTCTAGTGGTGGCTGTATATATCTGTATGTAGTAATCTCCTGAGCTCCCTCTAGTGGTGGCTGTATATATCTGTATGTAGTAATCTCCTGAGCTCCCTCTATTTGTGGCTGTATATGTCTGTATATATTGATCTCCTGAGCCCCCTCTAGTGGTGGCAGTATGTATCTGTATGTAATAAGCTCCTGAGCTCCCTCTAGTGGTGGCTGTATATATCTGTATGCAGTAATCTCCTGAGCTCCCTCTAGTGGTGGCTGTATATATCTGTATGTACTAATCTCCTGAGCCCCCTCTAGTGGTGGCTGTATATATCTGTATGTATTATTCTCCTGAGCTCCCTCTAGTGGTGGCTGTATATCTGTATGTAGTAATCTCCTGAGCTCCCTCTAGTGGTGGCTGTATATATCTGTATGAAGTAATCTCCTGAGCTCCTTTTAGTGGTATCTGTATACAGTTAGCTTCTGAGCTCCTCTAGTGGTGGCTGTATACTGTATATCTGTATATATGTAATCTCCTGAGCTCCCTCTAGTGGTGGCAGTATGTATCTGTATGTAATAAGCTCCTGAGCTCCCGCTAGTGGTGGCTGTATATATCTGTATGTACTAATCTCCTGAGCCCCCTCTAGTGGTGGCTGTATATATCTGTATGTATTATTCTCCTGAGCTCCTCTAGTGGTGGCTGTATATATCTGTATGTAGTAATCTCCGGAACTCCCTCTATTGGTGGCTGTATATATCTGTATGTAGTAATCCCCTCAGCTCCCTCTAGTGGTGGCTGTATATATCTGTATGTAGTAGTCCACTGAGCTCCCTCTAGTGGTGGCTGTATATATCTGTATGTAGTAATCCCCTGAGCTCCCTCTAGTGGTGGCTGTATATATCTGTATGTAGTAATCTCCTGTGCTCCCTCTAGTGGTGACTGTATATATCTGTATGTAGTAATCTCCTGAGCTCCCTCTAGTGGTGGCTGTATATATCTGTATGTAGTAATCTCCTGAGCTCCCTCTAGTGGTGGTTGTACATATCTATATGTAGTAATCTCCTGAGCTTCCTCTAGTGGTGGCTTTATATATCTGTATATAGTAATCTCTTGAGCTCCCTCTAGTGGTGGGTGTATATATCTGTATGTAGTAATCTCCTGAGCTCCCTCTAGTGGTGGCTGTATATTTCTGTATGAAGTAATCTCCTCTCTCTCTCTCAGGAGATTACTACATACAGATACATACAGCCACCACTAGAGGGAGCTCAGGAGATTACTACATACAGATATATATAGTCACCACTAGGGGGAGCTCAGGAAATTACTGCATACAGATATAGACAGCCACCACTAGAGGGAGCTCAGGAGATTACTACATACAGATATATACAGCCACCACTAGAGGGAGCTCAGGAGATTACTACATACAGATATATACAGCCACCACTAGAGGGAGCTCAGGAGATTACTACATACAGATATATACAGCCACCACTAGGGAGCTCAGGAGATTACTAATACAATATACAGCCACCACAAGAGGAAGCTCAGGAGATTACTCCATACAGATATATACAGCCACCACTAGCGGGAGCTCAGGAGATTACTACATACAGATATATACAGCCACCACTAGAGGGAGCTCAGGAGATTACTACATACAGATATATACAGCCACCACTAGAGGGAGCTCAGGAGATTACTACATACAGATGTAGCACTGTTAATAATGACTTGCTAAACCCGTTAACCAGACGTGATAACTAAGTCTACAGTGTTAATCAATACAGGGAACCCCCATTTTGGTGGGATAACTGAAAGTGTTATCTCCCCTTAATTCATGTTAACCAATGTTACATCTGTATATAGCCACCACTAGAGGGAGCTCAGGGGATTACTACATACAGATATATACAGCCACCACTAGAGGGAGCTCAAGAGATTACTACATACAGATATATACAGCCACCACTAGAGGGAGCTCAGGAGATTACTACATACAGATATATACAGCCACCACTAGAGGGAGCTCAGGAGATTACTGCATACAGATATATACAGCCACCACTAGAGGGAGCTCAGGAGATTACTACATACAGATATATACAGCCACCACTAGAGGGAGCTCAAGAGATTACTAAAAAAAGATATATACAGCCACCACTAGAGGGAGCTCAAGAGATTACTACATACAGATATATACAGCCACCACTAGAGGGAGCTCAAAAGATTACTACATACAGATATATACAGCCACCAGTAGAAGGAGCTCAGGAGATTACTGCATAAGTTTTATTATTGGTTCACTATAGATAGTTCAGTAAACTTCTGTGCTTCCCCTAGTGGTGACTGCTGGCAAGCACAACTTTATTACGATTTTCTGCCATTTCGATGTGGTTTCCTTTCTTGTTTAAAATCTCAATCTTTTTCTAGTGTATTCAGTTTTAATATAACTTTGCTGGGAAACAATAGCATGTGATTTGATGCAATCTTTCTACAATAGCAATATTGTGGTTGCATGAAATTACACGTTAACAGAGATACAATAGATATGAATGGGTATGAGGTAACGCCATTGTATTAGTGTTGTAATCGTGTGGTGGATTCCAGGCCTTATAATATCCATTCTCCCAGCTGGATATTATCACTTTGCCCACCTCTTACCAAGCGCTTCAGTCTTGAATTATTTGTGGTCTATACATAATGTATCGTAATGCATTCCACCCGATGGTGATGAGAGCGCCTCATCTCTTCTCATTGAATATTTATGTCTTGTTCTTTATTCCTAATGTAAAACGTTAATAGTTTTCCCGCTGTTCTATCCTTAACATGCCGTTACGGGGAAATCCAACGCAAGTCATCGCTTTGTCAACATGATGAAAGCACAATAGAGAAAAAACCTCAGCTTTATTATCCAATAATACCCTGAATTACATACAAATTGTACATTAAGCCGCAGTTGTTCTTGCGCGATACAGTTGTAGGAAGTCTATCAGAGCACATTATCAGTTCCAGTGCTGCAGAGAACCGGGTGTGCATTACATATCCTGAGCGGCAGCCTCCAGCGTGACCGGAGTCTGTAAACAGAATTAATTCAGGATTGTTCTTTCCATGATTTGTTTTATTCTACGTTTTACTATCCTGATACTTGATCTACTTCAATGGGATCTGTTGGTGTCTCACATATTGTACACAATCGCCCTCTAGTGGCCAGTCCATGAAAATCATATTCTGTTATATAGTGATATGGAGCATGCTGGTATAACCTGGGTATCTCCTGTATATAATTATATATGTACAGTTGGTATAAGTTATACATCTTCTGTATATAGTGATATGGAGCATGCTGGTATAACCTGGGTATCTCCTGTATATAATTATATATGTACAGCTGGTATAAGTTATACATCTTCTTGTATATAGTGATATGGAGCATGCTGGTATAACCTGGGTATCTCCTGTATATAATTATATATGTACAGCTGGTATAAGTTATACATCTTCTTGTATATAGTGATATGGAGCATGCTGGTATAACCTGGGTATCTCCTGTATATAATTATATATGTACAGCTGGTATAAGTTATACATCTTGTATATAGTGATATGGACCATGCTGGTATAACCTGGGTATCTCCTGTATATAATTATATATGTACAGCTGGTATAAGTTATACATCTTCTGTATATAGTGATATGGAGCATGCTGGTATAACCTGGGTATCTCCTTATATACAGTAAATACCCAGGTCATACCAGCGTGCTCCGTATCACTGTATACAAAAAGATGGATAACATACCAGCTGTACATATATAATTATTAATTTTATAAATATTATAATTGTTTATTAATAATAGCACCACCTAGTACTTTAAACTCTGTCCTAACTCTGCTATTAAAAAAAGCCCACAATTTTTGTGTTGTACAACTCCCATCAAGTCATAGCAAATGGAGTGGAGCATGCTGGGACAAGAAGACCAAACACACTCAGACAGTTAAAGAAGAACTCCCACAAAAATGTTAATTCTCTCTGACCTGTTAGAAAGGTACATGATGTAATCTGTAGTGAATGTAATCTTCTTATCAGAGACTGTATTTATGAGTTATCCCCTCTCTTCTAATTGTAGCTGGGTCATGTGACCAACTCCCTGACCTCCAACTGACCCAGGACAGGAAGCCAGTTACTTCTCTATTCATTCCTATGAGACTGAGAGTGAGGCTCCCATAGGAATACATAGAGAAATAGACTTCCTGTCCACACATAAGATGCTGTGTGAGTTGGTGGGTCTGATTGCTGGTCACATGACACGGATGAGAAGCATCAGGGAGATATAACTCACAAATACAGACACTGGTAAGAAAATGACTTTCACTACAGATTACATCATGTACATTTCTAGCAGGACATGGAATACATTTTTTTGCTGGAGTTCTTCTTTAAGTAGAAATTGCAGTAAGGGGGGCATAGACACCCTAAATTAATTTAGACCCTAGACCAAACTACAGAAATTAATTGAGACCCTAGACCAGACCACAAAATAAATTCAAACACCAGATCAGATCTACTTACTTCCATCTTCTCTTCCATGTGCTGCTCCACACAAGCTCTTCAAGCGAGCCACATCAAGTAGGGGGGCTTCAGACTCCAAGCTAGACTCCTGAATTATTTCAGACCCTGGACCAACCCTAACATTAATTCAGACCCCACAGCACACCCTAAAATTAATTCTGACCCCAGATCAGACCCTTTCAGAGCCTAGACTAGACCCCCCATAAAATTTCCCTATCCGCCCCAAAATAGATTCAGACCCCAGATCAGATATGCTCATGTTCTGTTTCTCTTCACTTCCATCTGCAGCTGCATGCAACCTTTTGAAGCTGGCAGCACCAAGCCCTGAAGGGTTTGTATATGGCAGTGGGACTTTCAGACTCCAAAATTATTTTAGACCCCAGACCAACCATAACATTAAAGGGGTATTCCCATCTTAGACAATGGGGGCATATGGCTAGGATATGCCCCTATTGTCTGATAGGTGCGAGAACGGAGCGGGAAGAGCTGCGCCTAGAGGACCCCAGGTTTCCCGGGGTCCGGCCACCACCAGGCGCAGCTCCCCGCTGCTCCCATGGAAATGAATGGGAGCGCACCGCGCATGCGCTGCCACCGCTCCCATTCATTCCTATGGTGCCGACAGAAATAGCCGAGCCACCGCTTGGCTATTTTTGGCGGCCCCATAGAAATGAATAGAGGGTGGCTGCGCATGCGCAGTGCGCCCTCCTTAACTTCAGGGGTTCCGTTCTCGATATAGGTGCGGGTCCCAGCGGTCCTAGCGATATGCCCCCATTGTACTAGATAAGAATAAACCTTTGTCACCAGTTTTTTCGGTATGAATCAGGCTGACATTAGAGATGTGCTAATGTCACCTGATTCCAAATATATATCTGTTTTATTTACTGGTGCCCCCATTTTTATATAAAATGAACTTTTATTTTATGCTAATAAGGCTCCTAGGTGTAAGGGGCGTTACCTCTGCTCCTAGAGGCTCTGTTGATTGACAGGACCAGGCAGAGAAGAAACACTCCATTCACCATAGCTTTTAAGGACCTTCAATGATGTCATGACCATGTGATCAGTCACATGGTTTAGGAGGAGACAGGCTGTTTGTGTGATCCTAACCATGTGACTGATCACATGGTCATGACATCATTGAAGGTCCTTGCAAGCTATGGTGAATGGAGTGTTTCTTCTCTGCCTGGTCCTGTCAATCAACAGAGCCTCTAGGAGCAGAGGTAACGCCCCTTGCACCTAGGAGCCTTATTAGCACAAAATAAAAGTTCATTTTATATAAAAATGGGGGCACCAGTAAATAAAACAGATATATATTTGGAATCAGGTGACATTAGCACATCTCTAATGTCAGCCTGATTCATACCAAAAAAACTGGTGACAGAAACCCTTTAATTTAGACTCCAGGCCAACTCTACAGTTAATCTAACGCACACCCTAAAGAAAATGAATTCAGAAACCACACCAGGCTCTAAAATTACTCAGATCCCAGATTAGACCCCAAAATAAATTCAGGTCCCTGATCACATCTCCTTGCTACTGGGATCTCTTCATTTGTGGGACATGCTTGCTCACATGTTGACACTGGCCAACATCAGAGGCATGAGTGCTGGTCCCTGAGGAGCTTGATATGACAGGACGCCTGTGAACACCTAGTCTTTGTGGCCCGGTTACAGCTGTAATCTGACCGATAGCTCCACCACTGTCTATAGCTCTGTCTGAAAATGTATTCTGCAATGTTATGGGAAGAGAAGAGTTCAAAACATGCGACTTGTTAATGTTTAGCTCATATCTCTAAGCAGATGAATCCCTGCAGGACAATCCCCTTCTGAGCACCACTCTTGGGTCTTGCTGTGATACACTGTACCTTGTAGAGATAGTGCAGACACAATGTTATAGTAACATAGTAACATAGTTTATAAGCCGAAAAAAGCCCTCTGTCCATCCAGTTTGTCTTGTTATCCTGCAAGTTGATCCAGAGGAAGGCAAAAAACCCCTGTGAGGTAGAAGCCAATTTTCCCCACTTTAGAGGAAAAAATTCCTTTCCGACTCCAATCAGGCATATAGTGAAGGCGGGAGTGAAGCGCTGTGAGCAGTTCCGGTACTCACCTTCCCTGGTCTTGCTTCCTGGGGCCGGTGCGGAAAAGGG
The DNA here is from genome assembly GCA_900303285.1 of Rhinella marina. Classification (NCBI taxonomy): domain Eukaryota; kingdom Metazoa; phylum Chordata; class Amphibia; order Anura; family Bufonidae; genus Rhinella; species Rhinella marina. The sequence goes on along the minus strand of ONZH01006974.1, from coordinate 4,733 downwards.
AGCACTGCCGGAGCTGGAGTTTTTTTTATTTTATTCTGATCTGAGGTCTGATGGTTCTGGCAACTAACTCTGGAGGTCTGACAATGAGGGCTGATCTGAGGTCTGATAGGGGGGGTCTGACAATGAGGGCTGATCTGAGGTCTGATAGGGGGGGTTGACAATGAGGGCTGATCTGAGGTCTGATGGAGGTCTGCAATGTGGCTGACTGATCTGAGGTCTGATGGGAGGTCTGACAATGAGGGCTGATCTGAAGTCTGATGGGGTCTGACAATGAGGCGCTGATCTGAGGTCTGATGGAGGTCTGACAATGAGCGCTGATCTGAGGTCTGATGGGGGTCTGACAATGAGCGCTGATCTGAGGTCTGATGGAGGTCTGACAATGAGCGCTGAATCTGAGGTCTGATGGGGGGGTCTGACAATGAGGGCTGATCTGAGGTCTGATGGGGGGGTCTGACAATGAGGGCTGATCTGAGGTCTGATGGGGGGGTCTGACAATAAGGGCTGATCTGAGGCCTGATGGGGGTCTGACAATGAAAGTGCTGATCTGAGGTCTGATGGGGGGTCTGACAATAAGGGCTGATCTGAGGTCTGATAGGGGGGTCTGACAATGAGGGCTGGATCTGAGGTCTGATGGAGGTCTGACAATGTGGGCTGATCTGAGGTCTGATGGGAGGTCTGACAATGAGGGCTGATCTGAGGTCTGATGGGGGTCTGACAATGAGCGCTGATCTGAGGTCTGATGGAGGTCTGACAATGAGTCTGACAATGCTGATCTGAGGTCTGATGGGGGGGTCTGACAATGAGGGATCTGATCTGAGGTCTGATGGGGGGTCTGACAACTGAGGGCTGATCTGAGGTCTGATGATGGGGGGTCTGACAATAAGGTCTGATCTGAGGTCTGGAGGGTCTGACAATGGAGGCTGTGAGTCTGATGGGGGGTCTGACATAAGAGGTGATCTGAGGTCTGATGGGGGGTGACAATGAGGGCTGATCTGAGTCTGAGGTCTGACAATGAGGACTGATCTGAGGTCTGATGGGGGTCTGATGAGGGGGAGGTCTGATGGGGGGGGGTCTGACAATAAGGGCTGTCTGATGGGGGTCTGACTGATCTGAGGTCTGATCTGGGTCTGATCTGATCTGAGGTCTGATGGGGGGGTCTGACATGAGGTCTGATTGAGGTCTGAGTCTGATGAGGTCTGATGGGGGGGTCTGACAATGTGGGCTGATCTGAGGTCTGATTGGGGGTCTGACATTGAGGGCTGAACTGAGGTCTGATGGTCTGCCTCTTTACACTGGTCAAGTGAGTACGATTCCTTCCTTAAGATTTACCGTATTTTTCGCCCTATAAGACGCACTTTTTTTCCCCCAAAAGTAGGGGGAAAAATGCGGTGCGTCTTATAGGGCGAATACAAGTGAGCCGCTTCCATAAGGAAGCGCTCACTTGTACGTAGGGACCCCCATCAGACCTCAGATCAGCCCACCAGCCACTTAAAGACCATACTTACCTGTTCTGCGCTGCCGCTGCCGTCCGGTCCCACGCTCTGCGCTCCTCTCTCTTCCCTGCCGGCACGCACTATGACCTGACGCTGCAGCGTCAGGTCATAGTGCGTGCCGGCAGGGAAGAGAGAGGAGCGCGGAGCGTGGGACCGGATGGCAGCGGCAGCGCAGAACAGGTAAGTATGGTCTTTAAGTACCTGGGTGGGCTGATCTGAGGTCTGATAGGGGCACAAGACGCTGATCTGAGGCGTGAAGGGGCACAAAACGCTAATCTGAGGTCTGATGGGGGCACATTCTGCTGATCTGAGGTCTGATGGGGGCACATTCTGCTGATCTGAGGTCTGATGGGGGCACATTCTGCTGATCTGAGGTCTGATGGGGGCACATTCTGCTGATCTGAGGTCTGATGGGGGCACATTCTGCTGATCTGAGGTCTGATGGGGGCACATTCTGCTGATCTGAGGTCTGATGGGGGCACATTCTGCTGATCTGAGGTCTGATGGGGGCACATTCTGCTGATCTGAGGTCTGGTGGGAGCACAGTGAGATGGTATTGGGGCACAGGGTGCTGATATGGGGGTCTGATGTGATGTCCTTAAATTTATGGGCAGTCTGATAAGAGGATCTGATGAAAAATATTTTTTTCTTATTTTCCTACACTAAAACCTAGGTGCGTCTTATGGGCCGGTGCGTCTTATAGGGCGAAAAATACGGTATAAGAAATAATTTTAATTAAGACACACTGGTGAAATTCGGGGCACTTCTGTTCACATAGCACAATGTATAATTATCACGATTGGTAGCAAATACATCCAAAAACAGCATTTCTACATTATTAGGTGTTCTATCTATAACAGGAGAACACACCCCGCAGCAAGTACAGTGGTTCGGTCCAGTGAGCGATGACATCACAAACTGTCTCTATGATGTAACATTCCAAACGTTCTATCTCTAAGGGAACGGAACCTTCTACTAGTAACCAGCGGACATAGTGACAACCCACTACCACATCGCTTCATCTTCACACCACAACACTGGGGGTAAGTTCATTGCTAGGGTACTAAAACAAGGACCTATTCCTGGTCACTTATGGGGGCATGGGGTGACTGTGCCATAGGTAGAGTTGTGCCAGCCAGTGCTTAAACATCTCAAGTGCTGGTATAATGGAGAGGCGCCCTGGGGAGACTAGATACAAATCAAAGTTATTCCAAAAGACGGATAAAGCCTGGATGGGGTCCCTCTCCTGGACAGGTTGGGAACTGCAGTAACAAATAGGTGTCACATGCCAGTCTTAGTAAAAAGCCATTGGTGAAAGAAGAAACCAATTTATTAAGAGGGGAAGGGTTGATAATACATTTCTCCCATCTGTGAGGCCTGTGCACCAGAACCTGAATCTTAATCTACCTACTAGCTGGCGGAGGTTTCATCTGTCATTTATGTCACTTTTCTGCCATCAATTCCATTACATGTCCCAGTAGTTGTGGCCCCGCCCCCTTCCTCTAAGTTTCACCCACTGTTTTTTAATTGGCAAGAGCGGTGTAAAACATAAAAAAATTGTAAAATACCTTTAGAGCAAATTTTGTGGCTTTTTACACCAAAATAATTTTGTCAACCCTCTGTAACTGACGTTTGGTTATTTGCCATAGACGGTGAAGCTTGTGCTGTTATCGAGGAGGAATTTTGCACCTGGATTGAAGGTTCTTATTGAATCCCTTTTCCTGAATGGGGTTTATTGGTCTTTGGTTTAACAATATGATTTCCAGCTTCCTAAAACCTAGTGCTTGTGATAGGAGGGATTTTTCTGCTCTTATTTTACTTGTAAATGATTCATCTGTTATATTTCTCATTGCAGTGACGCCGAGGATAGGTGATAGGAAGGATGACACCACAGCTAGAGAGATCGACCGTCTGATAGCCCAGCTCGACTGCCCGCCTCTCCTGATGACCCCGCAGCTGTTTGAGAGCCGGGTGGAGGACATCGTCTCTAAAGGGGGTCCCAGAGATGCTCCCAGCTGTTTGAGCGTCACTCCTATAGGAACACCCAATGCCCTAAGCATCGGGATGAGCTGGGATTCACCTCTGGACGGCTGTGATCATCCTATTAGTTAGAGACTGTTTGTGTGTGTGTATGTATGTGCTTCTGTCTGTGTGTTTGTATGTGTGTATTTGTGTGCGTGTTTGTGTGTGTGTATGTGTGTGTGTGTGTGTTTGTGTATGTGTGTATATGTGTGTGCATGTGTATGTTTCTGCGTGTATGTGTGTTCATGTGTGTATTTGTGTGTGTGCTTGTTTTATATGTGTTTCTGTATGTGTGTGTTTGTATTTGTGAGTGTATGTGTGTGTTTCTGCGTGTATGTGTGTGCGTGTGTGTGTATGTATGTATGTGTGTGCATGTGAGTGAGTGCTTGTTTTATATGTGTTTCTGTATGTGTGTATGTGCGTGCTTGTTTTGTATGTGTTTCTGCGTGTTTGTGCATGTGTGTGCGTGTATGTGTGTGTGTATGTGTGTGCATGTATATGTGTGTATTTTGTTTGTGAGTGTATGTGTGTATGCGTGTATATGTGTGTATTTGTGTTCATGTGTGTGTGTGTATGTGTGCGTGTATGTGTGTGTATTTGTGTTCATGTGTGTGCATGTTTGTGAGTGTATGTGTGCGTGTATGTGTGTGCGTGTATATGTGTGTATTTGTGTTCATGTGTGTGCGTGTATGTGTGTATGTTTTGGTGAATGAGCCAATAATAATGTGTGAATGTTTAGATGAAATGGCTACTAGGAGGCAGCCAGGAACGGATGTCTGACATCCCATGATCTCTGCAGCTTCTCTGTAGACTTTGTGAAGTAGGGGCTGTCTTAGGGGCCATTTCTGGGCAGGTAGGTCAGATAGTTAGTTAGCAAATAGATGGGAAATACACATATGTATGAAAAAAAATAAAATCGATTAATTCCACCACCTTGTCTATCCTTAATATCTTTTTGATTCATTCTTAAACATATATTATAAAATAGATTGTACTGTACTTAAAGGGGTTGTGTCATCTCATACATTGGGGACATAACGCTAGCACTTGGCTATTTTCGTCAGCCCCAAATGAATGGACGGTGGCCGCACATCCTTGGTGCTGCCGCCTTCACTTTGTGGGCTCAGTTCTAAAGATAGGTTCAGGTCCCAGAGGTGAGATCCGCACCTATTAGACAATTGGGGCATGTCTTAGTGATATACCCAATATATGCAATGA
>ONZH01006973.1:0-136779 GCA_900303285.1 Rhinella marina | reverse complement strand
TATGTGAGATAATTTAGCAAGAGAACGCACAGTACAGTGGCCTATTAAAATGCCTAGATATTGTATATTTCAAAAGTACACAGCCGTGTACTAACTGAACAGACGGTGGGTATGTACACCAGGTATGTGAGATAATTTAACAAGAAAACGCACAGTACAGTGGCCTATTAAATGGCCTAGATATTGTATATTTCAAAGTACAAAGCCGTGTAGTAACTGAACAGACGGTGGGTATTTACACCAGGGTATGTGAGATTAATTTAACAAGAGAACGCACAGTACAGTGGCCTATTAAATGGCCTAGATATTGTATATTTCAAAGTACAAAGCCGTGTAGTAACTGAACAGACGGTGGGTATTTACACCAGGTATGTGAGATAATTTAACAAGAAGAACGCACAGTACAGTGGCCTATTAAAATGCCTAGATATTGTATATTTCAAAGTACACAGCCGTGTAGTAACTGAACAGATGGTGGGTATTTACACCAGGTATGTGAGATAATTTAACAAGAGAACGCACAGTTACAGTGGCCTATTAAAATGCCTAGATATTGTATATTTCAAAGTACACAGCCGTGTAGTAACTGAACAGACGGTGGGTATTAACACCAGGTATGTGAGATAATTTAGCAAGAGAACGCACAGTACAGTGGCCTATTAAAATGCCTAGATATTGTATATTTCAAAGTACAAAGCCGTGTAGTAACTGAACAGACGGTGGGTATTTACACCAGGTATGTGAGATAATTTAGCAAGAGAACGCACAGTACAGTGGCCTATTAAAATGCCTAGATATTGTATATTTCAAAGTACACAGCCGTGTACTAACTGAACAGACGGTGGGTATTAACACCAGGTATGTGAGATAATTTAGCAAGAGAACGCACAGTACAGTGGCCTATTAAAATGCCTAGATATTGTATATTTCAAAGTACAAAGCCGTGTAGTAACTGAACAGACGGTGGGTATTTACACCAGGTATGTGAGATAATTTAGCAAGAGAACGCACAGTACAGTGGCCTATTAAAATGCCTAGATATTGTATATTTCAAAGTACACAGCCGTGTACTAACTGAACAGACGGTGGGTATTAACACCAGGTATGTGAGATAATTTAGCAAGAGAACGCACAGTACAGTGGCCTATTAAAATGCCTAGATATTGTATATTTCAAAGTACAAAGCCGTGTAGTAACTGAACAGACGGTGGGTATTTACACCAGGTATGTGAGATAATTTAGCAAGAGAACGCACAGTACAGTGGCCTATTAAAATGCCTAGATATTGTATATTTCAAAGTACACAGCCGTGTACTAACTGAACAGACGGTGGGTATTAACACCAGGTATGTGAGATAATTAGCAAGAGAACGCACAGTACAGTGGCCTATTAAAATGCCTAGATATTGTATATTTCAAAGTACAAAGCCGTGTAGTAACTGAACAGACGGTGGGTATGTACACCAGGTATGTGAGATAATTTAACAAGAAAACGCACAGTACAGTGGCCTATTAAATGGCCTAGATATTGTATATTTCAAAGTACAAAGCCGTGTAGTAACTGAACAGACGGTGGGTATTTACAACCAGGTATGTGAGATAATTTAGCAAGAGAACGCACAGTACAGTGGCCTATTAAAATGCCTAGATATTGTATATTTCAAAGTACACCAGCCGTGTACTAACTGAACAGACGGTGGGTATTAACACCAGGTATGTGAGATAATTTAGCAAGAGAACGCACAGTACAGTGGCCTATTAAAATGCCTAGATATTGTATATTTCAAAGTACACAGCCGTGTACTAACTGAACAGACGGTGGGTATGTACACCAGGTATGTGAGATAATTTAACAAGAAAACGCACAGTACAGTGGCCTATTAAATGGCCTAGATATTGTATATTTCAAAGTACAAAGCCGTGTAGTAACTGAACAGACGGTGGGTATTTACACCAGGTATGTGAGATAATTTAACAAGAGAACGCACAGTACAGTGGCCTATTAAATGGCCTAGATATTGTATATTTCAAAGTACAAAGCCGTGTAGTAACTGAACAGACGGTGGGGTATTTTACACCAGGTATGTGAGATAATTTAACAAGAGAACGCACAGTACAGTGGCCTATTAAAATGCCTAGATATTGTATATTTCAAAGTACACAGCCGTGTAGTAACTGAACAGACGGTGGGTATTTACACCAGGTATGTGAGATAATTTAACAAGAGAACGCACAGTACAGTGGCCTATTAAAATGCCTAGATATTGTATATTTCAAAGTACACAGCCGTGTAGTAACTGAACAGACGGTGGGTATTAACACCAGGTATGTGAGATAATTTAGCAAGAGAACGCACAGTACAGTGGCCTATTAAAATGCCTAGATATTGTATATTTCAAAGTACAAAGCCGTGTAGTAACTGAACAGACGGTGGGTATTTACACCAGGTATGTGAGATAATTTAGCAAGAGAACGCACAGTACAGTGGCCTATTAAAATGCCTAGATATTGTATATTTCAAAGTACACAGCCGTGTACTAACTGAACAGACGGTGGGTATTAACACCAGGTATGTGAGATAATTTAGCAAGAGAACGCACAGTACAGTGGCCTATTAAAATGCCTAGATTATTGTATATTTCAAAGTACAACAGCCGTGTACTAACTGAACAGACGGTGGGTATGTACACCAGGTATGTGAGATAATTTAACAAGAAAACGCACAGTACAGTGGCCTATTAAATGGCCTAGATATTGTATATTTCAAAGTACAAAGCCGTGTAGTAACTGAACAGACGGTGGGTATTTACACCAGGTATGTGAGATAATTTAACAAGAGAACGCACCAGTACAGTGGCCTATTAAATGGCCTAGATATTGTATATTTCAAAGTACAAAGCCGTGTAGTAACTGAACAGACGGTGGGTATTTACACCAGGTATGTGAGATAATTTAACAAGAGAACGCACAGTACAGTGGCCTATTAAAATGCCTAGATATTGTATATTTCAAAGTACACAGCCGTGTAGTAACTGAACAGACGGTGGGTATTTACACCAGGTATGTGAGATAATTTAACAAGAGAACGCACAGTACAGTGGCCTATTAAAATGCCTAGATATTGTATATTTCAAAGTACACAGCCGTGTACTAACTGAACAGACGGTGGGTATTAACACCAGGTATGTGAGATAATTTAGCAAGAGAACGCACAGTACAGTGGCCTATTAAAATGCCTAGATATTGTATATTTCAAAGTACAAAGCCGTGTAGTAACTGAACAGACGGTGGGTATTTACACCAGGTATGTGAGATAATTTAGCAAGAGAACGCACAGTACAGTGGCCTATTAAATGGCCTAGATATTGTATATTTCAAGGTACACAGCCGTGTACTAACTGAACAGACGGTGGGTATTTACACCAGGTATGTGAAATTATTTAGCAAGAGAACGCCACAGTACAGTTGCCAATTAAAAGGCCTAGATATTGTATATTTCAAGGTACACAGCAGTAGTGCCAAATATAGTTTGGTATGTAGCAGAGCACCTAATACACCACTAATGCCTCTCTCTGTCCCTACTCCAGCAGCTATCCCTGAATACAGCAGCCGTTCTCTGTAAAGTCTATATTGTAGTAAAGCTATCACTGAAGTCCACTGTAGTAGCCCTGATAAGGGCTTTTATTCACGCTCCTGCCTGTCCAACAGCTAAAATCTGTCTCTCCCTTCTCCAGCCTCTGTCCCTGACTAAGTTCACGCAGCATATGCGTACGAGCAGGAAGAGCTGAGTTTTTAATATTCGAGGTCACATGGTTTTTCCAGCCAATGCATGTAGACGCTGTTTTCGCGCTGCCAGCGTGCTCAGCGTGCCTGTCATACCCCCCCTGCATGTTGATTGGTGGAAAAAGAGCGCCAGGGAAGGTGGGAGGGGAAACGAATTCTAAGTGCGCCATCGCCGTTATACTCGATTGAAATCGAGTGTGCCGAATATCGTAGTATTCGATCGAATACCAGCTCGATCGAACACTACTCGCTCATCTCTACACAAGAATGCTACTCATGATAAGCTAAGAGCGCATTCAGACCTGAAGGTCCTACTATAGTCACATTCTCATTTCTTCTCCAGCAGTAGATCCTAATCACTCCCACCTACTGCAGCTGCACATGAGCTTCCAGTCCATCTCCTGGTCTCTCTCTGTATAGTGTAGTACCTGAGAACTAGCAGATTGACTATTATTTATTCTGTGTCGAAATGTAGACTCTCACCATTGGCCAGTATGACAGTAAATTAGAAATTGCAGGCATCAACAAAGACTGTTTGATAGTTGATCAATGGGAATCTGTTGGACTACTATGTAATACTGAAGATAAAGAATCCTGATCTGATTTTTATTTTCATACAGCTCCCCATTCCCAAGATGTGTGCAGGGAAAATACATTGCCAGGACTACTGAGTTCACACTCAGGTGGTCTTCTCTATTATGTGTGCAAGCTTATCAGTCCCCACAATATATTTCAGCAGAACTTTGTCAGCGCACAGCAGAGGAATAGGGGACAGTATCAAAATAAAATGTAGAGATCCAGACTCCTTATCTACAGATAACAGTCCTTCATCTAGCTGACAGATTCCCTTTAAAGACGCCTAGAATACTACAGAGGCCTAGTTCTGGTATTTTACAAATAAAAAAAAGGATTATGGACGGGAGATTAATCAAATTATATTGATTAATTCACCATTTCAGTGAATATCAATTTAGCAACAAAAAAGTTATGGCTGTCTGAATGCAACAATGCAAAATAGTGCTTTAGGTATTTTAGAGGTTAAAATGACCTCTATCCATACATAACTTAATGATTGGTGTTGGTCCAAATACAGGGATCCCATTCTCTTATACTGAGGAAGCGGTGCCCTGTGTTACATTCATTGTCTATAGAACTGGTCGAGAACAGAAAACAACAACAACAAAAAAATATCAAGATTAAAAACTAGGACTGTTCAAAACATGATCCCTAAGGTAAATACAACTAATCTCACAAACCCACGAAAACAGGCTTCAAAGAGTTTCACGAAACTAAAAATATAATATGACCTGAATGTATGGAGACAAGATTAAAATAATCTCCTAGTCTTCAAGGCTAAATGTGGTCTGGCTTTCAATGGGTTGATAGTTCAGAATAATCTACACTCAGAACCAAGCTAAAAACAATGCAAATGCCAATAATGTCATTGAATAAAAGTGACTACATTTTGTGTCACAAAAAACTGAGCAGCTGCTTCAGGTATCCAGTGAAAGTGTCTGAGACTTGTTATAGTAATACACTTGATTCAAATGTTTTTCAAGTTGGCACCTTGTGGTCACTATCCACTGGCAATGTAGTTAGAATTGAGAAGCAAGCTGTGAAAATCATTTTCCTTGTATGCCGGAAATGAAATACCCTTCTCTAGTTTCAAGCTTAGCTTCACAGAATTGTGCTATATTTTAGAAAATAGGACTGTTAAATCAATCAGAGATCCAAAATTGCAAAACTGATGTGCCAGGTGGATACGAGGCATAGACGTGAAAGTGCCATAGTCTTTCGAGGACACAAAAATTAAGGGGTGTGAAGTCATTTTTATTTTCAAGAAAACCATGGTACTTGAAAACCATCTATCTGCTAGAGAGTCTCTTCAAATCAGGAGTGCAAAGAATTTATTGACTTCACTTACCATAATTAGAAAAAAGCAAATTGATTCTAAAATTTGGAAATTTGAGTCAAGGAGGGGGAGAGAGAGAGAGAAAGAGAGAGAGAGACAAATAGACAAAACAGACATCAGATGTTTAGGATATTGGCTTTTCTCTAAATATAATTAAAGAATGGAACTTATTAGAAATTATAATTTATACCATTTTCGCAAAGGTTTGACATAAGGATAAGGGGCCTACTCCTTTGATGAGCCCTAGATACTGTAAGCTACACAAATACTCTGCTCTTTTACCTGCCAGTGGTATCTGTTAGTGACTGATGTTAGTCAGGCTCTGTCCACCTTCTTCATTTGTTGTGAATAATACTAGTAGTGCAGTGCTGATAGATCTTGGACCACATGTGATGCAGCCGAGACAAGGCCCGACAGGAAGTACAGTGACAGTGCCAAGCTTGTTACATGTTGGTAAAGACTGGGGGCAGTGAGGGACATGACTGGGGCAGTGGAAGAATATTACTAGGGCACTGGAAGGACATTACTGGGGGTAGTGAAAGAACATTACTGGCGGCAATGGGGGACATTACTGGGGGCCGTGAGGGACATTACTGGGGGCTGTGAGGGACATTACTGTAGGCAGTGAAAGGGCACTACTGGGAGCACTATAGGGATAATACTGTGTGTGTAAGGATTGCAGTCACAGAGAGTGCACCTGGGCCCAGCGAGGGTGGTCGTTCCAAAGTTTGTTCTGGGGCCCATAGAATTCTAGTTACACCACTGGATAAACCTATAGCTGTGTTCATACTTAAATTGGATGTACAGTGTCATCATATTGACGACTTATCCTCAAGATAGGTCATCAACGTCCAGACACCCCCACCAATCAGCTGTTTGAAGAGGTTGTGATGCTTATGTGAGCATTGCGTTCTCTTCAATATTTACCTGCACAATGCACCTCGTCGCTTGAAGTGGTGGTGCACTGTAATTACACCTTCCTCTCTCATTTAATTGAATGGAATGAGCAGTTGTAATTACCCTGAACTGCCGCTACAAGGGAGACATAATGGACTCCTGCATAATGGAAACCAGGACGGATCTGTTTTTGACTGTTTTTGACTTCCATCTTATGGATTCCATTATTTTCCATTATAACCATGTTATAACTGAAAACAATAACAGAATCCATAACAGTGATGTGAACTCACCCTTACTTAGAAGATGATTGTAGAACAGTTGGAAAGAATACTTAAATACAAGACAAGCCATAGATTTATATTTTCAGGAATTTCATTTTAACACCTTAACGCCCTAGGACGAGCATTCTCGTCCTAGGGTTAAGGTGGTGCTGCTGCCCCGCTGCCGCAATCTGCAGCAGGGGCCCGGCTGATACTAACAGCCGGGCCTCTGCTGTATCCGCCAGCACCGGTAATTGCGGCAGCTGTTAAAGCCATTGGGTCCCCGTGAGGCGGTGGGGGGGGGCCCGATGGCTGAGATGGAAGCTCCGATGCCTTGCCTAGAGGCATCGGGACTCCCATCTACGGAAGCCCAAGAGACGCAGCCACAGCGCTGGGTCTCCTAGGCAACGGTCAGCGTCTCACAGTGTGAGACGCTGACAGTTGAATGCAGCACTATACAGATGTATTGTGCTGTATTCAATCAGGGATCAGACCCTGAAATGTTAAAGTCCCTTACTGGGACATAAGTGAAATGTTAAAAAAAAAGTTAAATAAAAGTGTTTTAACAAAAAAATAAAAAAATAAAAATAAAGTTTCAATAAAGAAAAGCCCCTTCCCCATAAAGAAACACATAAAAATAGAAAAAAATAAAATAAAAAATATACATATTAGGTATCGCCACGTCCATAAAAACCTGCTTTATTAAAATATCACATGATCCAGCCCTCCCGGCCAACACCGTAAAAAATAAAAAATAAAAACTGTCTAAAAAAAGCCATTTTTTGTCACATTTCATCACAAAAATTGTAATACCAAGCGATCAAAAAAAAGCGTATGCCCCCAAAAATAGTGCCAATCTAATCATCATCTCATCCCACAAAAAATGAGCCCCTACCTGAGACAATCGCCCAAAAAATAAAAAAACTACAGCTCTCTGACTATGGAGACACTGAAACATGATTTTTTTTTGTTTCAAAAAGGATATTATTGTGTAAAACCTAAATAAATAAAAATAAGTATACATGTTAGGTATCGCCACGTCCGTAAAAACCTGCTCTACAAAAATATAGCATGATCTCTCCCCTCAAGTTAGCACTGTAAAAAATAAAAAATAAAAACTGTCTAAAAAAAGCCATTTTTTGTCACATTTCATCACAAAAATTGTAATACCATGCGATCAAAAAAGCGTATGCCCCCAAAAATAGTGCCAATTTAATAGTCATCTCATCCCACAAAAAATGAGCCCCTACCTGAGACAATCGCCCAAAAAATAAAAAAAACTACAGCTCTCTGACTATGGAGACACTGAAACATGATTTTTTTTTTGTGCTTCAAAAATATTGTGTAAAACTTAAATAAATAAAAAAAGTATACATATTAGATATTGCTGCGTCCGTAACGACCTGCTCTATAAAAATATCACACGATCTAACCTGTCAGATGAATGTTGTAAATAACAAAAAATAAAAACAATGCCAAAACTGCTAGTTTTTGTTACCTTGCCTCACAAAAAGTGTAATATAGAGCTACCAAAAATCATATGTACCCTAAAATAGCACTAACAAAACTGCCAACTTATCCCGTAGTTTCCAAAGTGGGGTCAGTTTTTGGGAGTTTCCTACTCTAGGGGTGCATCAAATGTGACATGGCAACTTAAACTTTTTCCAGTGAAATCTGCCCTGGCGTTCCTTTCCTTCTGCGCCCTGCCGTGTGCCTGTACAGCAGTTTACGATGACAAATGGGGAATTTCTGTAAACTACAGAATCAGGGTAATAATTACTGAGTTTTGTTTGGCAGTTAACCCTTGCTTTATTCTCAGAATAAAATGATTCATATGGAAAATCTGTCAAAAAAGTGAAATTCGGAAATTTTGGCTACATTTTCCTTTAATTCTTGTGGAACACCTAAAGAGCTAATAACGTTTGTAAAATCAGTTTTGAATACCTTGAGGGGTGTAGTTTCTAAAATGGGGTCATTTTTGGGTGGTTTCTATGATGGAAGCCTCACAAAGTGACTTCAAACCTGAACTGGTCCTTAAAAAGTGGGTTTTGGAAATTTTGTGAAAAATTTCAAGATTTGCTTCTAAATTTCTAAGCCTTCTAACGTCCCAACCTGAAGTAGACACATGGGGAATGTAAAGTCATAACTATTTTTGGAGGTATTACTATGTATTTTAAAAGTAGATAAATTGACATTTGGAAATTTGCAAATTTTTCTAAATTTTTGGTAAATTTGGTATTTTTTTTATAAATAAGAATGAAATATTTTGACTCAAATTTACCACTGTCATGAAGTACAATATGTGACGAGAAAACAATCTCAGAATGGCCTGGATAAGTAAAAGCGTTCTAAAGTTATCACCACATAAAGTGAGACATGTCAGATTTGCTAAAAATGGCCTGGTCCTTAAGGTGAAAAATGGCAGGGTCCTTAAGGGGTTAAAGGGGCTAATAAGTGTTTACAAATTGCTTTGAAAATGAATATATACTAAATATATACTATATATACTAAAATCACATACAATATATGGTAAACTGAGACCTATGTAAGTGTAGATTAAATGGCCCATCATTTCCATTGATTGCAAAACCTGACTGGCAGTATCATTATATTTGATATATTTATGAAGACCCAGGACTTCACATTTATACAACAGAATTCTCATAAAACCAAACAATTTACTATCGTAACAAGGGAAATTACTGCGATTTTTATGTGACTAGAACTCCAGACATGCATCTAAACGCTATATAAATCGTGTGATCAGTTCTCCATTATGGAAGACATATATACTGCCAAGCTGCTCTCCAAAGCACTCATCTTTGGAGATGAGAGAACATGAGGGTTGGAGAGTAATGCAGGTGATGGACTGATCTCTGGGAAATATGCTGCTGACTGTCACCATTAAAAGAAAGATTTACGTCAGCTTTAGTCTAATTGCATCCACAGACTAGATTCCTTTCAAAAGTAATGCAAAATCCCATATAAGTTAAATCATACGAACACAAGCATCAATATTTGTTACTTATACCCATAAAACACATTCTCATCCAAAAGGAAAAATAATTCATAGGTCCACATTTATGTCGTAAAAGTGGTGGCTGTCTATTTATCTTCAGCTGTATTGTGTTAGTAGTAGTACACGTCACCCTAAGCATTTACCTGAAAAATTGTGGGGCTATTAAGGATTTATTCATTAATGAACTCATAACTTAGCAGTTAACTAGCAGATTTAACTGCAAAACTGAGTAGCCTAAACACAAAAAAACACACCAATCCGCAATGTACAGCCACAGTGCATCTCAGACGCCTGGCTTCCACTCAATATGGTCTTACCCTAAATTATTTGATTATCCAACCCAATACTTCTCACATCTATGCTTTTTAAACGGGTTTCAGGTACTTTGTTGTATGGCCTATCCTTAGACTCACTTGAAAGAGACTGAGCTGCAGTTGGCTGCAATACTGGGCACCGCCACTACCAAATGAACATCACTGTGCCAGGTAAACAGTGGGGCTTGTCTTCCAGTCAGATGAGTCTCACCCCACTCATCTAATATTGAGGGAATATCCAAAGGCCGCCAATTGTATTGGGGCATACAACTAAGTATTCAATTTTAGTATGTGAGGGCTTTGTCATACATATATATTTATATGATTTGATTTAACTCCTCACTACTGTTTCCTACTTAAAAAGCCAGTCCCCTCAGTGGCAGGATTAATAACCTCTTAAACACCTCTTCCCCCTCCCTTCAACTTCATTTAAGGCTACTTTCACACTAGCGTTTTTGCTGCATCCAGCAGGGTTCAGCAAAACGCTTCTGTTACTGATAATACAACCAGATCTGTTGTATTATCTTTTACATAGCCAAGACGGATCCTTCATGAACTCCATTTAAAGTCAATGGGAGATGGATTTGTTTTTTATTGTGTCAGATTGTGTCAGAGAAAACGGATCCGTCCCCATTGACTTGTGGCTCATAACGGATTTGTCTTGCTCTGCATCCCAGGACGTAAAGAAAACTGTCGCATGCTGCTCTGCGGTATGAGAACGGAACGGAATGCATTTTGGAGCACCCATGACAATGAATGGGGACAAAACTGAAGTGTTTTTTTTTTTTGGTATTGAGACCCTATGACGGATCTCAATAACGGAAAATGTAAACACTAGCGTCGAAGTAGCCTAAGTATCAATAATATGGATTGACCATCTATGCGCAATTTTCTTCATTAGACCTTTCCCACTGTAGGCTACCTAATTGTTACCCTTTATTTATATCTATTTTTAACTATTAAGCCCTACAACACTCATACTGTATAAATGTTCATCCTAATATGATTTTGTATATAGTATAGTATATAGTATAGTGTATATATATATATATATATATATATATATATATATATATACTATAGAATTAGGGTCCTACAAGTCCTAGACACTTTGAACCCATTATATGATGATATGAGCAAACTTCCACAGTGAGCAGGCGCACAAGCTGCTTTGATGCCATGCGTCACGTGTTCGAGACCCTATTGGTTGCGTCACGTGCGTCATCTGGTGACCTAGACAACCAGCTGCAGAACATTTACACATCCATTACAGAGGTGCACAGTACGTGACCGCCTTACATCTGCACGTCACCTGTTATGGTACAACCACCTGTTCGTACTAGAAAATTGAGGTCTCAAACCTGGTATACACGTCATCATTATGATCTGATCTGACAATTAGAACACAAGGGAAAGAGTCCCTACCTAAAAGTGGATGTGATGAGGTTCTATTTGCATAGGATTAGACCTTCAAATGTACAGTGCACTGTGAAGGCAACTGAATTGACAGATCTTAAACCAGTTGATCCGAAGATTGGATCTTGCTTTGTAATACCGGATCATAATGGAAAACAAACACAGCACATTCTGAACTCCACCATGCCTTGTATTCTGGTCAACGAACTGTGAAGTGATCTATCTATCCAGTGTCGGACTAGGATGCCTAGGGTCCACCAGTAAAATTTATTTAGAGGGCCCAACATACGGATATATTCAAATATTACCTGCTTATACAGCATCAAGATGCTACCAGATAATTGAAGGTAGGTCCTGGGCCAATCTGAGCTTCTATATCTATCTATCTATCTATCTAAAAAAAAAAAAATAATAATTCCATGGCACTCCCATAAAATAGTATCAAGTGTTGTGTTCTTTAATCACGAAACAAAAACGCGACGTTTCAGTCCTCTCACTGGGACTTTTCTCAAGCAGTGATACAATACAAATGGTGTCTCAAACATATATATATATATATACACACCTCCTTGTAAAACAATTAATTGTGCTCATTAAGAATATTATACATGATTTAACATAAAAAATTCAAATTCATACATCAAAAAACATGATTATAGTGACATCATCACTCCAGTGATACAAGTAGTGAATCCATTTATCATATAGTTCAAAATATACATATGTGAGCATAAATAAAATATAACTCATTAATTGAAGTTCATCTTGTGCATCTGTGCATAATTCATAATCATTAAAAACATATGGGAATATAGAGACACTGAAACTAACCAGCATGGACATCCATATATTGGCGATCATGGCGTGCTCTTTGCTCTTTGCTTTGTTCGCTTTGAATGGAACGCATATGACCCGCATGTGGTGGAACGCATATCGGGTCTATAGTTATACTGATAGAAATCTGTGCCGTGAACCCAGTGCATCATAATACAATAACAAACTTGAAATAAATATAAGTTACTTTATACAGCATCGGAGCAGGGAAAACTACATTAATACTGCAGGAAAAAGCTAAATGAAAAAAGAAAAAAAAGAGAAAAGAAAAAATGGAAACAAAAATACATACATAGGTATACTGTGTGAACAGGCACCAATGCCTGTTGGGTGTGTCCTTTAAATTGCTTTGTACCTGAATATACCATCATGTGCTCAGTATATACTAGGTATGCACACAGATTTCTTCAGGGGATGATAGCGATCCAAATAAATGTTGATTATTTTTTATATATTTTATTTTTTAAGGTGTCCCACGGGTAACCTCATGTGAAAATCACACAAGTATCCCCTAGGATGGGAGCACCAGTCGCTTGGTATCTACTTAGTAGACACCAAATACCACTGTGCTACACCTTTCACCTCAACATATTCAATATTTTTTGGACTGCTTATAAATCCCCATTCTTTCATAGTCTGTGAACAAAACAAATAAAAATAAAAAAATAAATAAAACTAAGAAATTATTATGTAGATTTCTCACACTGCTCCTCTGCAGATACTATACACAAAAAGGTATGCACTGATTATACATATGTTGCACGTGGGTCTAGGCACATACTAAATGTTCCAAAGTTGTCCCAAAGTAATAGGAAGTTTATTGCAATAGGTCAATGCTGGTTGTTTATCCATTATGAATATATTCCCTTCTGATCTGCCGAGACAAAAGATATACAATCAATATCTCTATATCAGAGAAACACCATCCTTCACAATAATGCTCTATGGCTAACCCTATAAAAAATGCCATGGGAATCACAAAAATATCTAGGGTTTGTAATCTACATTGAGGCCCTGCGGTTTCAATGTTTTTAATCTAGTGATCCATAATATTTCACGTTTTTTAAGCTGCAAAATACGGTCACCACCTTTTCGGGACAATGGGACATGGTCAATAATCATACATTTCAAATCTTGTTCTCGATGCCCAAGATCCGAAAAATGTTTTGACACCGGCAAATCCATACGTTTTTTACGTATAGAATACCGGTGTTGATTCAACTGTGTCTTGAAATCTAATGATGTCTCCCCCACGTACACTAGAGAACACGGGCACCATACCATACATATATTACAAAAGTTGACGAGCACGACAGGAAAAACTTTATCTTATACCGTTCTCGGGTCATTGGATGTACAAACTATCTATGTATCTATCTATCTATCTATCTATCTATCTATCTATCTATCTATCTATTTATCTATCTTCCCAATATATAGTGAAGGACCTGTACATATAGGGGAGGTTTATCCTTCTGTCTTTTATAGAGGCATATTCTTGAATTTCCAGTAAGTTCAACTATAGGAAAGTTGTGATTAGCTGATGCTATTAACGTGGCAAATATTATTGCCCACTCTTCCTCATCCATTTCCAAATATACCAAGCAATAAACACAACACTCAATATGGTGCATGGAATGCATTACAATTAGAGATGAGCGAACCATTTCTAAAATTCAAAACCCAAATTTTATGTGAATAGAGAGTTTAAGACTTTTCCAGCAAATTGGAATCAGAAATTGGATTCAGGTCACATTTATTCTGACCCAAATTAGATCAGAGAGCTGATTGCCCCAGAGCTGACCCAAATTTGAAAAATAAATTTCCTACCAGCTAACGGCAAAACAGTTGACAAAGCTGCGCTTCACTTTCTAACATAATTTCGACTTCAATGTCACATGAATGTCAACTGCTTTGCTTGTTGTTAGTTAATAAAAACATCCTCGTTCAGAGCCTGATAATTTGTAGGGGCGCCCGTACAATGTGTGTTCCTGCGGATTAACGCTTAGTGCTGGGCTGCATCTATACTTGATATTATGTCAAATAGAAGACACAGATACAGCACGATAATTAGCAGCAGCCCATATGTAGGTCCTGTGGCTGAACCATACTGTATACAGGCACTCTTAGCATATTGAGTAACCTGTTAGGCTACTTTCACATTAGAGTCGTTGCTGGATACGGCAAGGTTCCGCAAAAATGCTTCCGTTACTGATAATACAACCATCGGCATCTGTTATGAACGGATCCGGTTGTATTATCTTTAACATAGCCAAGACTGATCCATGATGAACTTCATTGAAAGTCAATGGAGGACGGATCTGTTTTCTATTGTGTCAGATTGTGTCAAAGAAAACAGATCCATCCCTATTGACTTGCATTGTGGGTCATGATGCATAAGTCTTGCTCCGCATCCCATGGCAGAAAGAAACCCGCAGCATGCTGCAGTTTGCTCTCCGGTATGAGAATGCAATCAAACGGAACGGAATGCATTTTGAAGCATTCCATTCTGTTCAGTTACGTTTTGTCCCCATTGACAATGAATGGGAACAAAACAGAAGCGTTTTTTTTCCGGTATTGAGACCTTATAATGGATCTCAATACCGGAAAATAGAAACGCTAGTGTGAAAGTAGCCTTATAATACAATTGTTAACAAGGACCTGTCACCTCTTTGTTTTAATAACTACTTGCATTCCCCATGTAATAACAATTATGTAGCATCTATTCTCATGACTCAATGATGTGCCATTATTTTATTATTTCTACTAAACGATATGAATGAATCACCAATAATTTGCCATGAAGGTCCAGATGGGTGTTACCAGTTGGGGCGGTGTCCCTGTACAGTCTGACATCTACAGCACTGATTAGATAGTGTCAAACTATGCATGTAACACCTAGCTGGACCCTCATTGCAAACTGCTAGTAATTTATTCATAACTTCTAGCAGGATTAATAAAGGAATAGCACATCACAGAATCATAAAAACAGATCCTCCAGCATTGTTATTTCGAGGTGGATGCAGGTAGGTCCTAAATTAGACATGTCAGGAGAGGTGACAGCATCTTTTTACCTTTTCTTTGCAAAATCCTCTTTAATGTAATGGGAGTCACTGCAGCAAATCTCTATATGCAATTGATTTTCTACTGGTCTCCAGTGCAAGGCGCCAAAATATCCCCTTATGGCTTCCTGTTTGCTTCCCCCCTCTTAATCTGCCACTTATCCTAATTCCTGTCTCTTACCTTAATCATAAATGGTCTGTTATATCGTGCGTGTTATGTTTACCTTTCTTAAGAGTTTAATTGCATACATGTGAAAAAATGTTAATTGCACACATCAGTAACTTGCTAAGTCTTGTTAACCGAATTTGGCGGTGACGGAAAACCCAGGGCATTAATAAAATAGGATGTGAATGAAGGTTTTTTGCTTTGTGTAACTATTAATTTGGGATTATGTTATAGTATAACCTTGTCTGCATGCACAACACTTTCTAACATCACAGACATTGCTGTGAAACAAAGCGTATTAAGTAAACCCTGGCGAGATCAAATTTACAGACAAGGTTAGGCAAAGTCACAAACAGAATGTGGCTCTAGATTTCGTACAAGCAGGCAAAAGTTTATCCTGACATCTTGTATTATTTAATTAGTGTTCTGTAGATAAATTAACACGTCAAGTTCAATGAGAAAGAAAAAATATATAGCAACCTTTAGCTATGATTCCAAGATCAGGCACCTTATTAAAGTAGTCCTAGGTAACATTTAAAGTCATTGCTATTCCAAATCCTCAAAAAAATCTCATAGTTCGTTTCCTCTTTACTTTATTGACATGCAGATAAATACCAGAAGTTTCAAGGAACCATTATTCACCTCTACAATTAGTGGAAAACTGTCATACTTCTTTGTAAAGACAAATTAGGGACATTTTCTTGAGGACTGCTATCTTCCCTGACTTATACGCTCTATATGTAACTGATATTGGACACCTCTATAAAGTCAATGGCCAATGTGTCCTTTAACAATATTTGTAACCAACATTTACAGGAATTTTATTACACATTTTAATTGCTTACCTGTCTCCTGAATATGAACAATGAAGACCACTGGGAGATGATCTTTAGTATGATATGTTGCACATTTTGATGTCATTTTTTATATTAATTATTTTTTTCCTCTAAAAATAGCAAATTTTCCTTTCAAAACTTTCATTTTATAAAGTTTGTACTACAGTTTTGGCTTTACTTTGTATAGCTAGACCAGAAATTTAGTAGTCACATAGTTTCAATGGTTTCATGGACCTAATTTGCGCCATCACTTGAGGTCATCAAAATTGACTTTTCTGAGGCTGGAGAAAACATTTAAATATTCTGCTGGATGTTTTGGGACTTTTTTAAATAAGGTATATTAATGTACTTTTTAAGTAATTTTGGCAGGCCAGCCACCCTTGGGAAAATGCCTTCCAGTCTTTTCTTTAAGGAGATAATAGCTCTCAATGAGAGTCAATGAACATTTTGACAACAAGACCCCCCAGATGGGGCCTGAAGTCCAAAAGACACTAGAGAGAAAGGTTTGCAATATATCTCTGGAAAGGGTAACAATTAAAGCCATCTTTATAATTGAAGACTGCCACTGAACCTTACTAAGGTAACTTCATCCAAAAAGTTGAAAACTTCCCAGAAGAGCCAAAAAACAGTAGGAAACAAAAATATGAAATTAAAGAAGCAATCAGCTAACTGGTCTCTTAAGTATGTAGGTCTCTTTCAGATAAGTATTTGTTAAAGGAGCTATTAATTAATAATATGTTGTTGAATATTATTAATTAATATGCATAAATAGGCGTAACCGGCTGACGCTAGCTCCGCCTATTTATTTCCCACACTATTCTATTCCCTTCACACTTAAGCTATAGCGGCGACTATAAAGACCATGTACTCCGTATCTTTAAATAATAAAATACTTTATTATACAAAACAAGGTCTACTGTTTACTTATTTACACTATATCCATATATATTTATATAAATGGCTTATAAATATATATGTATACAGTTGCACCACAAAATACTAAAACTACCTACACTGCACACTTCCCACAATTAATTCCACCCACAATACTTACTAAATAATACACTCACACAAATATAGCAGCCCACCCTCACCTATACTATACTGTCCCTGGAAAGTAAAGGGTTAAATAACAGCAACAGGGGATAACAAGGGGTTTTGGCAGGGAAGAGGTTAATTCAAGGGATTGGTTATGGCAGGGCAGGGGTCACCAGTGGAGGTATGGCAGGACAGCAGGGGTTACGTATGGGAGTATTGCTGGGGTGTAAGGGGTTTAAGGCAGGGGTACAGCAATGCAGGGGTCTGGTAGGGATATTGCAGGGGTTAGGGTCCATGCAGGGCTGGCAACAGGGCAGAGCACAGCACCAGGGGTTAAAATGGCTGGGGTGCAGAGCAGGGATATTGCAGGGGTTAGGGTCCAGGCAAGGCAGGGGTTAATTGCAGGGGTTCTGGGCTGGAGCAGGGGTTAACCAGGGGTTAATGCAGGGAATGGCAGGGAAGGGTAAATGGCATTGGTGGTTCAGGGTTAGGAGTACTCAGCCAATCCAGGGGGTCCTTGCTGCTTCCAGCGTTCCAGGGGGTCTTCTCTTTGCTCGTTGTCCAGGGGATGATTCTTGTAGGTGGGGAGGCACGGCTCAACTGATGAGCACCGGGCGATCGGGGTTTTTAAACCCGATCGCCCGCGCTCCCGTGTTCCCGCGCTGCCGGTGTGCGCGCTTGCGAGCGCACGCCGGCAGCTGTGCACACCTGGGGCCGGCGCGCTGATATGACGTCAGCGTGCCGGGCCCGAGCGCCCAGGAATTTCACAGGCGGAGGATCTCTTTGATCCTCCTGCCTGTGAATCTCCCATATCTCCGGCGCTGTAATTACAGCGCCGGAGGAGGGAGGAGACCAGAGACAGGGAAACTGTTTGTTTCCCTGTCATGTTAATCACCCCCAACAGCGTTGAGGGTGGTTAACAAAAGGGACAGAGGATCTTATCGATCCTCTGTCCTTTTGAAGTGCCTGAGACTGGACTGATAGTCCAGTCATCAGGTCACCATCTGCAAGCGCATTAGTATGCGCTTGCAGGTTACCGAGGGGGCACCTGGCTGAATGCATGTATCTTAGATACATGTTCATGACTGGGAATCATGCACATGTATCTATATACATTTGTGGGATATTAGGGGTGTATATAGGAGGAAAGGGGGCATTAATATAAACAGGGGGAATATTATATACATATAGATGTATATATATACATCTGGTGCATATATACATACATCTATACGTATCAGGCACATTGGGCATGAATGGGGGCATATATTTGAAATGGGGCAATATGCCCTACTGAGGGACCACATTACTGTGGGGCCATGCAAGGCCCACAGATATACACATATTGTATGTATATATGCATATGCAAGCCCAATTAAAGGGGCATGCATGCATATACATATATACATCCTGTCCCAACACGTCCTTCTACAGTATTCAGATTAGAAGGAGGGAAAATTAACAATTTCTCTTGAATCATCGGTTAAAAGGATAACACATTATATCTCTAATGGTTAGAAAGCAGCTCAGCATCCTACTCACTTTCCCTACCTTTTGGCGCGCTGTTGTCTCATTTTGAAGCCATCAGAAATCAGATCTCCCTAAACCCTTATCTTCTGAAGTCCTTGCTGAAGGCACCTTTAGACTGTACAATTTAGCAGATGATTGTTGGGAAGGAAGCATTCCTTCCAGGCAATCGCCTGCTCATCATGCAGCGATCTCCTCTACAGTATGGGGAGACGACACAATCTTATTCACAGTCTTATTACCCAACAAACAAACATTTCACTGGTTCATTGGGTAATTGGTGGCACCTTCACATCAGCAGATAATTGCTAACAAGCTGACCAGGGACCCTTGTTAGTGATTACATGGCAGATGTTCAGCCACTGTAAAGGGGACATAACTGCTAATGCTATTAATACTCAGACAGGGGGTTCTATCTTTGCAACTTCAGTTTTCATTGTGTTGACCATTTATCCAGTAAACTAAATATTTTTCCATGTTACAGATACCTCCTGGAATATCATCTTAGTGCAAACAGACAAAACTTACCTAACATTTCCTCTGTCGCTCACAAGCATATTAATAAGAACACAACCCAAAACAGATCCTTGCAGTACACTACCAGTCTCTTAGCTTTTCTTTACACAGATCAAGTTTGAGAAGGTTACAACTGTGGAGATCAAAACTGCCAAGAATCAGATGGCAACAATATCAAGAGACATAATAAAAGGGATTAATAAAGCTTAGTTGCCCATGAGAACATAGAAATTCACACACAAACTGTTGAAATGTTGTCACCAAAAGAAAATTATTCATGCATAACAGTTGTAATGTGGTAATGGACCTTTTACACAGAGAGCTGGGGCAGGGATGAGGAAGTGTAAGAAAATAATGCAAAGTAAGCATTTATTGGAAAGTGATGAATTTCTGTACGCTTCTTATGATCGGTTGGTTCCAAAAATATGTGCTTTGAACAATCTTTTAGATGTTCAAACTCTCAAATAGTGATTTGCTAAAATGTTGGTCATAAATAGTGCTGAGCCATCGGAAGCCAAACAAATTGACTTGGATCTGAATTTCAGGAAACATTGGATTCGCCACAAAGCCGAATTTCCTTGTGCTTTGTGGTAATGAATCTATTTTTTAGTGTTGAGTGAATCAAAGTAAACAAAGTGGAATTCAATCCAAATTTCAGGAAAAATTGGATTTGCCACAAATCCGAATTTACTTGTGCTTCGAGGTAACAAATCTGTTTTTTTTTTTTCTAAAATGGGTGCTGCAAATGTTACAAAGAGAAAGTAAGAAGCCCTGGTCTCTGCCATTTGACAGTGAACTAAGCATAAGGACAATTGCTAGGGAAAGTTTTTACAAAGCTTTTAATAGTCTAATCTGGGATAGGAACAGTGCAGGGACAATGTAGGGAGATCATAGGAAGAGTTTTCAGACACTGTAGGGAGGGCATAGGGAGAACATAGGGAGACTGCAGCACAGTGCAGGCTCTGTAATCTGAAAGGATTCTTAGGAGACAGCGCAGTTTGCATCAGTCCCCTGTATAGGGCACAGAGCTATCTAATTGAACGGTGCCCACCTTGTTTAATAGATAAACAATTCTATTATGCCTTTATTCTCAAATTGAGGTGAATAACCTGTGTAATATCACTGTTCTTTTGGTACCCAAACTGTTTAATAGATAAGCCTTTATTCTTATATTGGGGTGAATAACCTGTGTAATATAACCGTTATAGTGATATCCTCCTGATTTCATAGATAAGCAATTCCATTAGGCCTTGATTCTCATATTGGGGTAAATAATATATGTAATATAATTGTTAGTGGGGTGTACACATGGACATTGAATAATTAATTTTACATATGGATTTGTGGGTAAATACTATTTTACTTTTGTCTATCTACCATAAATCCACTAGCTCCAACCTCAGCCTAATCATTTATCGGCATGAACACTGTCTACCCACATGATAGCAATGAGTTACCATTTAAGATACAATACTGGGTTTACACTTTTTAAAATGATCCTAAATAATTACAAAACATTAAAGGGAAACTGTCGCCCGGTTTGGGTCCAATCATGGGAGTAACTATAGGGGAAGCGGCAGCTTTGGGGCCCAAACTCAGAAGGGGCTCACCTAGGAGGAGGACTAAAAGATTTTATTGTCAGCGCTCTCTCAACAGTATTATACAATGACATAATACTGAATACAGAGACTCTGTAGGAAACAGGCAGAGTGGCTGCCAGGTCTCGTCTGAGAGTGCCATCTTGATTGCCCACAAAAGTGGGGGTTGCACAGGAGTCAGGAGTTGAGAAGAAGTTGCTGGGAGAGGGGGGGGCGTTCAAAAATTTTCTGTGGGGCCTACTCATTTCTAGTTATACCACTGGGTCCAATAATCAACAGCATGCCTTTATACAGATAGGATTTAGGGTCACAAACCTGCTCATAGCAATACCATTAGAGATGAGCGAGCATGCTCGGCTGAGCATGCTCGGGTGGAATTTGCGTGCGCTTTTTCAAATCTGCACGCTAATTCATACGCATATTTTAGTATGTACACTAATGCGTACGCATTTTATAAATTAGTACGCTAATGCGTACTAATTTATAAAATGCGTACGCATTAGTGTACATACTAAAATATGCGTATGAATTAGCGTGCAGATTTGAAAAAGAGCACGCAAATTCCACCCGAGAATGCTCGGCCAAGCATGTTTGCTCATCTCTAAATACCATCTATTCCTATGAAAGAAAGTAAATAAAAAAACAAACTTACTGGGGAAAGAGCCCAGGACTTTTAGCCATCAGCATTGGGAACTTGCATTCTGTGTGAAGTCATGGAGGATGGCATAACTTACTGTACATGCACTGTACTTCAGACATATGCAATAAAGTATGTATACTGTCCTTGGCTTCATCATCACAGTTTGCATGTGTTCAATGACTTTGAAGAATCCTGGACTTTTCTACTGGGAAGATTGAATTCCTTTGCTATTGGCAGGTTTAGGACCCTAAACACAAGTTGCATAGTGGCATGTCGATGGTTTAGTAGCCTTAAACCAGGTAACAGATTCCCTTTAAGCAAACAGAAATTGTAAATGGAGCTAGGATGCTTGACAACACAATAAGCCATATATTATGTCTTTGAACTGTAGGCTTACTGTGATCAAAAGTTGCATAGGTGAGGACATTTTAAGTTTGTATTGTTTTGTGACTTTTTATTGATCAGATCAAATGTTATTTTCTCATAAACCATATTTTTCTGTATATAATTTGAGTATTATTTACCATTTCTGACAAATACATCATTTGTTCAGTAGAGGGAAATCTGCACACACCCTCGGGATACTTACAAAGTGGTAAGAATGTATTAACAACGGTAATTAACATGCAGTAAACCCCTTGTACATGGAGGCCTAGACGTACTCACTAGGGGAGCTGCTCTTAACTCCCTACGACACCAGGCATTTCTTATATAAATAAAGTGTACACCACGGACACTGATATAATGACAAACAGAAAGGCACATTACAAGCAAGTGGCATATGAAACCACACATCCGAGACAAACTTGGCACAGTTACAGAATTGGTTGTGGAATGTGTAAGAGAAGGTGATTAGAAGGAGAAAAATAATAAACTACCACTCATTGAAAGGACTTTACAACATTAATATGGGTAACCAGTCCTTACACGTGGCAAGCTACAAAGTTCTTGTGGGTTTATAAGCTCTGAGAAACACCAGACTGGATAGACGTGGGAAACTCATTATTTTCCATAGTTGTCTTATTTTTTGCGATTTCATGAGATTGCACTATAAGTTAATTTTATATTATAGTCACCATCCAGATGTTTTAGTCCCAGACTATGTGAGCTCAGAATGGGTGCATTTCTGAAGGTGAGAGGGTAATTGTTCTGCTTAACTTAAAGGTGTATTCCGATTATATTAACTAATACCTATCCACGGGACAGGGGATGACTATTAGATTGTCGGGGGGGTCATATGAATGGGGGCCCTATACCCCGTGGAGCCCGATGAAATGAAGGGATCGGTCAGTCGGGCATGCGCTGAGATGCTCCATTCAATTCTGTGGGGGTTCCAGAGACAGCTTAGCGCTGTACTGCTTCTTTGTTTCCACAAAACGCATACAACTTTCTTATTATGTATGATTACATTATCTTGTAGGTAATTTATAACCTCTTTGAGCACCTGGATATATATTATGCTACAGAAGCTAAACCTGCTCCCTATACCCACTTGCAATGGCCAGGATCAGAGATGACTTTGATTCCCAGCTGTTTAATCACTTAGATGCTATGGTCAGCAGGGATTGCAGCATCTGATGGTTTAAAAAGAGGGAGAGGACTTCCCTATTGGCCAAATAGTAATTGTGGGGTGCCAAACAGTTACTTTGCCAGGCCTTCCATTATAGTACTCCTATTACTCCCTTCCAAAAGCCTGGGTGTAATAGGCTAACTGTAAAATCATAATACACTGCAATTTAAGCTTCAAGTGACCTATGATGACTTTAAAACATTTTAAAAATATTAAAACAGAAAATATTAAAAATTTAAAACCCCTTTTCCTAGTTATCATGTAAAAACGTAAACATAAATTTTATCAAAAGTCATATGTATCCAAAAATGGTAGCATTACAGACTACAGCTCACCCTACAAAAGCAAGCTCTCACTCAGATCTATTATTGTAGTTGTAGGAGGCACATAATAAAGGTTATATTTAATTTTTGCTGCACAGTGAAAGGTGTAAAAAATAAAACCCTAAAAACAATGGATGAACTACATTTTTTCCTTACTACAACACACATATTTTCTATAGCGCTTATCAATTCATTATATAGAACATAAAATGGTCCATAAAAACATCCAACATATCCAGAAGAAAAGCAAGCCCTCATATGGCTGTATTCCCAGAAAAATAATAGTCTTCTGAAAGGCAGTAATAAAAAAAACAAGAAAATGTCGCTGTTAAAATTGGCTTGGTCTGTAAAGGGTTAAGGAAAAATGATCAGAAATAGGAATAGATATAGTTTTACCTAATTTTGTCATGCTCTATTTTAGGATACTGTACCGTAGCTCGGAGAAGACATTACTGCACTGTAGTTTGGAGTTGACTTTGGAGCCAATCACTTGGCACTAGAGATGAGCGAGCACTAAAATGCTCGGGTGCTCGTTATTCGAGTCGAACTTTTCCCGATGCTCGGGTGCTCGTTTCGAATAACGAACCCTATTGAAGTCAATGGGAGACTCGAGCATTTTTGCGGGGGACCAAGGCTCTGCCTAGGGAAGGCTGGGTGAAAACCTGGAAACCTCAGAAAATGATGGAAACACCACGGAAATGGACAGGAAACAGCAGGGGCAGCATGCATGGATGCCTCTGAGGCTGCTTAATCCCACCATTACCCCAAATCCTCAGGCAACAGCCTGGTGGTTACCCTCATGGCAATTGTGCTCACCCAGACCAAGAAAGGCGAGGCAAATACCCATCACATGTTAGGGAAGCACCCAACTAGGTGCAACGAAGGTCCATCACCGCCTGCAGGTGACACCACTGCTCATGCTGGCACTGCAGCTGAAATCAAGTTTAGTATCTGTTCTTATCAGTTGCTGTGCCTGCTGGTGGTATAGTGGTGAGCATAGCTACTTCCCAAGCAGTTGATCTGGGTTCGATTCCTGTCTATTGCAGGAGGCAATTCAGAATCAGTACAATATCTAATACGTCCCCCTACCTGGGAAAATTGTTTGGAGAGAGGGCATGTAGGTGGGGGGGGAGGAGGTTTCGATGGAAGAGCCAGAGCAGTGCCCCCTGGGCTAGCGTGTGTGGTGGTGACAACAGCCGGATGGATTTGGGAAAACTGTTGCTTTAACCCGTATGGTATCAATTCTTCTCAGTTTAATACCGTATACGTCCCCTATCTTGGGACCCTATATTTAATGGATTTTTCGAACACGGAAAACGGAAAAAGAGCTTGCTCTGTCCAGGGGAGTGTCTTTCCCACTGCAGCTAAGGGGATGTGTCCATGCTCTGCCTATCACAGGTCAGGAGGCAATTAAAAGAAGAAACAAAAAAAACATCAGTACAATATCTAATACGTCCCCTATCCGGGTAAATAGTATGGAGAGAGGGCCTGTAGGTGGGGGGAAGGAGGTTTCGCTGGAAGAGCCAGAGGAGTGCCCCCTGGGCTAGCGTGTGTGGTGGTGACAACAGCCGGATGGATTTAGAATGACGATGCAGGACCCCAACTTAAAAATTTAGCATCAACCGGTACAGTCATAAATTATGAGATTGATCAACTGTGGTATGTATACTACTCAGTTTAAAACCTATATGGCAGCTATCCAGAAAAATGGTTTGGAGAGAGAGAAAGATAGGACAAAGACGTAAATTGTTTGGAGAGAGGGCCTGTAGGTGGGGGGGCAGGCTGGGGGGAAGGAGGTTGAGCTGGAAGAGCCAGAGGAGTGCCCCCTGGGCTAGCGTGTGTGGTGGTGACAACAGCCGGATGGAGTTAGAATGACGACGCAGGACCCCAACTTAAAAATTTAGCATCAACCGGTACAGTTGTAAATTATGAGATTGATCAACTGTGGTATGTATACTACTCAGTTTAAAACCGTATATGGCAGCTATCCGGAAAAATGTTTTGGAGAGAGAGAAAGATAGGACAAAGACGTAAATTGTTTGGAGAGAGGGCCTGTAGGTGGGGGGGGGGTAGGCTGGGGGGAAGGAGGTTTCGCTGGAAGAGCCAGAGGAGTGCCCCCTGGGCTAGCGTGTGTGGTGGTGACAACAGCCGGATGGATTTGGGAAAACTGTTGCTTTAACCCGTATGGTATCGATTCTTCTCAGTTTAATACCGTATACGTCCCCTATCTTGGGACCTTATATTTCATGGATTTTTCGACCACGGAAAAAGAGCTTGCTCTGGCCAGGGGAGTGTCTTGCCCATTGCAGCTAAGGGGACGTGTCCATGCTCTGCCTATCACAGGTCAGGAGGCAATTAAAAGAAGAACAAAAAAAAACATCAGTACAACATCTAATACGTCCCCTATCCGGGTAAATTGTTTGTAGAGTGGGCCTGTAGGTGTGGGGCAGGCTGGGGCAAGGAGGTTTCGCTGGAAGAGCCAGAGGAGTGCCCCCTGGGCTAGCGTGTGTGGTGGTGACAACAGCCGGATGGATTTGGGAAAACTATTGCTTTAACCCGTATGGTATCGATTCTTCTCAGTTTAATACCGAATACGTCCCCTATCTTGGGACCCTATATTTAATGGATATTTTGAACACGGAAAACGGAAAAAGAGCTTGCTCTGGCCAGGGGAGTGTCTTTCCCACTGTAGCTAAGGGGACGTGTCCATGCTCAGCCTATCACAGGTCAGGAGGCAATTAAAAGAAGAAAAACAAAAAACATCAGTACAATATCTAATACGTCCCCTATCCGGGTAAATAGTATGGAGAGAGGGCCTGTAGGTGGGGGGAAGGAGGTTTCGCTGGAAGAGCCAGATGGATTTAGAATGACGACGCAGGACCCCGACTTAAAAATTTAGCATCAACTGGTACAGTCGTAAATTATGAGATTGATCAACTGTGGTATGTATACTACTCAGTTTAAAACCGTATATGGCAGCTATCCGGGAAAATGGTTTGGAGAGAGAGAAAGATAGGACAAAGACGTAAATTGTTTGGAGAGAGGTCTGTAGGTGGGGGGCTCTTTCAGGCTGGGGGGAAGGAGGTTTCGCTGGAAGAGCCAGAGGAGTGCACCCTGGGATAGCGTGTGTGGTGGTGACAACAGCCGGATGGAGTTAGAATGACGACACAGGACCCCAACATAAAAATTTAGCATCAACCGGTATAGTCGTAAATTCTGAGATTTATCAAGTGTGGCATGACTTTTTAGATGGAGATTGCATGTGGTCACGTACTCCCTGGAACCCCATAGTCACCCCTTCTCTGATGTGCTAGCCCAGAACATTCTCTGCCCCAATTCGCAAGACCTTTTGCTGTTTCCGTGTGCTGACAGTGGTGATTTACCAGTGTTGTCTGAGGAGGTGGTGGACAATGGCGAGACACAGGTGTCGGGGGGTGAGGTAGTTGTATGGGAAGCACGTTACAGTGGGGACTCCTTGGGGGGGACTTTCTCATGATGGGACAGATTCAACTTGGGTGGATCAGGCACAGGAACAGATGAATTTTTTGGGGGGTTTATTTAACTTTTATTTAGCAAAAATAACCACAGAGATATTTATTCGTTATCTTCTCTGCGCAGTCTGGCGTTGGGGTTCCTCACTTTGATGGCGAGCTGTGCCGCTCTCTCCACAATGGTCTGTGTGTTCTTAGATGGAGACTTTGTCGGCGATTTCAGTACAGAAGGACTTGTTGCTCATCCACAGAACCTCGTCCTCCTTGACATTGTGGACAAGGAATTTGCGGGTGGACCAGGAATTTGCAGAACCCTGTGAGCAGCATGTGTTTGGTCTTCTACTTGCTACCGTATCCAATGTTGGGCAATATAGATTCGCAGGTAATATTATTTTTCACACCTATCCCAAAAATAAAAATGTATGCAGTATGCGCAAATAAAACTTGGAACTGGAATTGGAGAGAGGGCCTGTAGGTGGACCTCCGGAAAAATTGTTTGAATAGAGGGCCTGTAGGGGCCCTGCCGAAAAATTGTTTGAAGAGAGGGCCTGTAGGTGGACCTCTGGAAAAATTGTTTGAATAGAGGGCCTGTAGGGGGCCCTCCTGAAAAATTGTTTGAATAGAGGGCCTGTAGGTGGACCTCTGGAAAAATTGTTTGAATAGAGGGCCTGTAGGGGGCCCTCCTGAAAAATTGTTTGAAGAGAGGGCCTGTAGGTGGACCTCTGGAAAAATTGTTTGAATAGAGGGCCTGTAGGTGGACCTCTGGAAAAATTGTTTGAATAGAGGGCCTGTAGGGGGCCCTCCTGAAAAATTGTTTGAAGAGAGGGCCTGTAGGGGGCCCTCCTGAAAAATTGTGCTAAAAGAGTGCCAGTTGGACCTCTAAAAAATGGCATTTTTTGGGTCAGCGTTAGGCAAAGACGATATGGAGGAGGAGGAGGAGTAGAGAAGAGGAGTAGAGAAGAGGAATCGGATACATAAGTTATTTAAATCTTTAGCTGCTTTCCCCCGGAGGAGATTTGAATTCCGGTGAAATCCAGGCTGTGTTCATTTTAATAAGCGTCAGCCTGTCAGCGCTGTCAGTTGACAGGCGTGTACGCTTATCGGTGATGACGCCACCAGCTGCCCTGAATACCCGCTCTGACAGCACGCTAGCGGCAGGGCAGGCCAGCACCTCCAAGGCGTACAGCGCCAGTTCAGGCCACGTGTCCAGCTTTGAAACCCAGTAGTTGTATGGAGCAGAGTGATTGCTACGGACGTTGGTATGGTCAGCTAGGTACTCCCTCACCATCTTTCTGTACAGCTCCCCCCTACTCTGCCTAGACTGGGGACAGGTGACAGTGTCTTGCTGGGGTGACATAAAACTGGCAAAGGCCTTGGAGAGCGTTCCCCTTCCAGTGCTGGACAAGCTGTCTGCTCGCCTCCTCTCCCCCGCTACTTGGCCCACAGAACCATGCCCTCTGCCGCTAGTGGCGTCAGATGGGAAGAATTGTTTCAGCTTGTGCACCAGGGCCTGTTGATATCTATTCACTCTCATACTCCTTTCCTCTGCAGGGATGAGAGTGGAAAGGTTCTGCTTGTACCGTGGGTCCAGGAGAGTGAACACCCAGTAATCGGTGTTTGAAAAAATTCTTCTAACGCGAGGGTCACGGGATAGGCAGCCTAACATGAAGTCTGCCATGTGCGCCAGAGTCCCAACACGCAAGAATTCCCTCTCCTCACTGACCTGACTCTCCATTTCCTCCTCCTCCTCCAAGTCCTCCTCTTCAGCCCATACACGCTCAAGAGTAAAGGACTGAGCAGTGGTACCCTCTACTGTCTTGCCGACATTCTCCTCCTCTTCCTCCTCATCCTCATCCCCCTCCTCTCATACGCGCTGAGAAACAGACCGGAGGGTGCTCTGGCTATCAAGCGACGTATCTTCCTCCACCGTCTCTTGTGACAAGCGCAAAGCATCCGACTTGATGCTGAGCAGTGAGTTTTTCAACAGGCAAAGCAGCGGGATGGTGAGGCTGATAATGGCGGCATCACCGCTGACCATCTGTGTTGACTCCTCAAAGTTGCTTAACACCTGGCAGATATCAGACATCCACGTCCACTCCTCATTGTAGACTTGAGGAATCTGAGAGATCTGACTACCAGTTCTGGTGGAAGATGACATCTGGCAGTCTACAATCGCTCTGCGCTGCTGGTAAACTCTGGATAACATGTTTAATGTGGAATTCCATCTCGTGGGCACGTCGCACAACAGTCGGTGATCGGGCAGTTGTAGGCGGCGCTGCGCTGCCCTGAGAGTGGCAGCATCTGTGGTGGACTTGCGGAAATGCGCACAGATGCGGCGCACCTTGGTGAGCAAATCAGACAGATTGGGGTATGTCTTGAGGAACCGTTGAACAATTAGGTTGAACACGTGGGCCAGGCATGGCACATGTGTCAGTCTGCCGAGTTGCAGAGCCGCCACCAGGTTACGCCCGTTGTCACACACAACCATGCCTGGCTTGAGGTTCAGCGGTGCCAGCCACACATCGGTCTGCGCCGTGATGCCCTGTAACAGCTCTTGGGAGGTGTGCCTTTTGTTACCTAAGCTTAGCAGTTTGAGCACCGCCTGCTGGCGCTTACCCAAGGCACTGCTGCTGCGCCTAGAGCTACCGACTGAAGGCGCCGTGCCCACGGATGGTAATTCGGTGGAGGAGGAGGAGGGGTCGGAGGAGGAGGAGGCATAGTACATCTGAGAGACCGTGACCGAGGTAGGCCCCGCAATCCTCGGTGTGGGCAGTACATGAGCGGCCCCAGGGTCAGTCTTGGTCCCAGCCTCCACCAAGTTAACCCAATGTGCCGTCAGTGAGATATAGTGTCCCTGCCCGGCAGCACTTGTCCACGTGTCCGTTGTTAGGTGGACCTTCTCAGAAACAGCGTTGGTCAGGGCACGGACGATGTTCTCTGACACGTGCTGGTGTAGGGCTGGGACGGCACATTGGGAAAAATAGTGGCGGCCTGGGATCGAATACCGAGGGGCAGCCACTGTCATGAGATTTCGAAAGGCCTCGGTCTCTACCAGCCTATAGGGCAGCATCTCCAGGCTCAGCAATTTGGAGATGTGGACGTTGAGGGCTTGGGCATGTGGGTGGGTGGAACTGTATTTCCTCTTGCGCTCCAGCGTCTGCTGTAAAGACAGCTGAACGCTGCGCTGGGACACGTTGGTGGACGCTGTGGAGGATCGTGGAGGCGAAGGTGTGGTTTTCCGGTGGGAGGCGCTCGTGCCGGGGTCCTGGGCAGGGGGTTTACTAGCAGAGGCAGTGAGTGACGCAGGGGGTTGACTAGCAGAGGCAGCGAGTGACACAGGGGAAGGAGCAGTGGTGGGACCCGCAGGAGGTGGTGAACGGCCTTGTTTTCCATTGAGTGGGGTGTTTAGCACTCATATGCCTGCGCATGCTGGTGGTGGTTAGGCTAGTAGTGGTGGCACCCCTGCTGATCCTGGTGTGGCACAGGTTGCACACCACAGTCCGTCGGTCATCCTCACTTTCTTTAAAGAACCTCCAGACTTGCGAACATCTAGGCCTCGCCACGGGAGCTTCACTATGTGAAACAGTTGCTGCTGATGCACCAGCTCTGGCCCTGCTTCTCCCTCTGGCCACACCACTGCCTCTTACAACCTGTTCTGGTGCAGCACTCGCCTCCGCCTCAGAAGCACTGTCTTCACTCGGCATATCAACCCAGCTTAGGTCAGTCACCTCATCATCCTCCGATTCCTCA
Organism: Rhinella marina; assembly: GCA_900303285.1. Taxonomy (NCBI): domain Eukaryota; kingdom Metazoa; phylum Chordata; class Amphibia; order Anura; family Bufonidae; genus Rhinella; species Rhinella marina. Next base: position 105,824 of record ONZH01006973.1, on the reverse strand, counting down.
GTCTGCTCCCCCCTTGGAATTCCTCCCCTAACAACAACTTCACCACTGTCTGACAACCATGTCTCCTCATCGTCTGACACCTCTTTACAAACTTCTTCCACTAACTCAACATTGTCATCATCATCACCCACAGACTGCGACAGTTGGAAAACTTGGGCATCGGGAACGAGGTCAGCAGCAACCTGAGAAGTGGTTTGTGACTCTGGGAAGGGTCCAGAAAACAGTTCCTGAGAGTATGCCGGATCACTTTCCAAATTTTCCTGGGAGGGGGCAGACTGGAGGGAAGGAGGTTGAGGTGGAGGAGCCGTAGGAGTGCTCCCTTGGGTAACGTGGGTGGACTGCGTGGAAGACTGACTGGTGGACAAATTACTTGAAGCATTGTCCGCAATCCACAAGATCAGCTGTTTGCACTGTTGTGGTTTCAACAGTCCTCTACCACCTGTCCCTGTAAGTTGAGACATGAAGCTAGGGAGTGTAACTCTGCGGCTTTCCACAGCTCCCTCATCAGCAGATACTGTCTCACCCTGCCCAGGACCACGGCCTCTGCCCCCTGCAGTAATTGAATGCCCACGCCCACGCCCTCGTCCTCGACCCTTAGCCCTGGGGTTCAACATTGTTTGCATATAAGTGTATGATATATAAAAAAAAATTAAACGGGACTGGTGTACCGAAACCCACAAACTTGTTCAGTCTGGTAGAATTAATTGACGTACAAAAAGTGTCACCTGGACAGTATATACGGATGGGAGCAAGTGTGCTGAACTGTGACACACAGAAAGGTTACACACAGCTGAGTAAAATGGATTTGTATCACTGAACTAAAACAACTGAAAAAATATTTTTTTTTTTATTTTTTGTTTTTTTGGGAACGTGACGTGCAGGAACTATGGTAGAACTGACTGACACCCTGTTAACGGTGGCTATTTAGTCTGCGACCCAGACAAATGTTGCACAGAGAGTTTTCTGGATCAAGCGGTAGATGATATTGGTAGCAAATGACTTGGTTGTATTCTGTGACGTACAGAAAGTGTCACCTGGACAGTATATATGGATCGGAGCGAATGTGCTGAACTGTGACACACAGAAAGGTTACACACAGCTGAGTAAAATTGATTTGTATCACTGAGCTAAAACAACTGAAAAAATATTTTTTTTTTTATTTTGTTTTTTTGGGAACGTGACGTGCAAGAACTATGGTAGAACTCACTAACACCCTGTTAACAGTGGCTATTTAGTCTGCGACCCAGACAAATGTCGCACAGAGAATTTTCTGGATCAAGCGGTAGATGATATTGGTAGCAAATGACTTGGTTGTATTCTGTGAAGTACAGAAAGTGTCACCTGGACAGTATATATGGATTGGAGCGAATGTGCTGAACTGTGACACACAGAAAGGTTACACACAGCTGAGTAAAATGGATTTGTATCACTGAGCTAAAACAACTGAAAAACTAATTTTTTTTTTATATTTGTTTTTTATATTTTTTTTTAAATTTTGTTTTTTTGGGAACGTGACGTGCAGGAACTATGGTAGAACTGACTGACACCCTGTTAACGGTGGCTATTTAGTCTGCGACCCAGACAAATGTCGCACAGAGAGTTTTCTGGATCAAGCTGTAGATGATATTGGTAGCAAATGACTTGGTTGTATTCTGTGATGTACAGAAAGTGTCACCGGGACAGTATATACGGATGGGAGCGAATATGCTGAACTGTGACACACAGAAAGGTTACACACAGCTGAGTAAAATGGATTTGTATCACTGAGCTAAAAAAACTGAAAAAATAATTTTTTTTTTTATATTTTGTTTTTTTGGGAACGTGACGTGCAGGAACTATGGTAGAACTGACTGACACCCTGTTAACGGTGGCTATTTAGTCTGCGACCTAGACAAATGTCGCACAGAGGGTTTTCTGGATCAAGCTATAGATGATATTGGTAGCAAATGACTTGGTTGTATTCTGTGATGTACAGAAAGTGTCACCTGGACAGTATATACGGATCGGAGCGAATGTGCTGTACTGTGACACACAGAAAGGTTACACACAGCTGAGTTAAATGGATTTGTATCACTGAGCTAAAACAACTGAAAAACTAATTTTTTTTTAAATTTTTTTTTCGGGAACGTGACGTGCAGGAACTATGGTAGAACTGACTGACACCCTGTTAACGGTGGCTATTTAGTCTGCGACCCAGACAAATGTCGCACAGAGAGTTTTCTGGATCAAGCTGTAGATGTTATTGGTAGCAAATGACTTGGTTGTATTCTGTGACGTACAGAAAGTGTCACCTGGACAGTATATACGGATGGGAGCTAGTGTACTGAACTGTGACACACAGAAAGGTTACACGCAGCTGAGTAAAATGGATTTGTATCACTGAGCTAAAACAACTGAAAAAATAATTTTTTTTTTTTTATATTTTGTTTTTTTGGGAACGTGACGTGCAGGAACTATGGTAGAACTGACTGACACCCTGTTAACGGTGGCTATTTAGTCTGCGACCCAGACAAATGTCGCACAGAGAGTTTTCTGGATCAAGCTGTAGATGTTATTGGTAGCAAATGACTTGGTTGTATTCTGTGACGTACAGAAAGTGTCACCTCGACAGTATATACGGATGGGAGCTAGTGTACTGAACTGTGACACACAGAAAGGTTACACGCAGCTGAGTAAAATGGATTTGTATCACTGAGCTAAAACACCTGAAAAAATAAAAAATTTTTTTATATTTTGTTTTTTTGGGAACGTGACGTGCAGGAACTATGGTAGAACTCACTGACATCCTGTTAACGGTGGCTATTTAGTCTGCGACCCAGACAAATGTCGCACAGAGAGTTTTCTGGATCAAGCTGTAGATGATATTGGTAGCAAATGACTTGGTTGTATTCTGTGATGTACAGAAAGTGTCACCTGGACAGTATATACGGATCGGAGCGAATGTGCTGAACTGTGACACACAGAAAGGTTACACACAGCTGAGTAAAATGGATTTGTATCACTGAGCTAAAACAACTGAAAAACTAATTTTTTTTTTATATTTTGTTTTTTTGGGAACGTGACGTGCAGGAACTATGGTAGAACTGACTGACACCCTGTTAACGGTGGCTATTTAGTCTGCGACCCAGACAAATGTCGCACAGAGAGTTTTCTGGATCAAGCTGTAGATGATATTGGTAGCAAATGACTTGGTTGTATTCTGTGATGTACAGAAAGTGTCACCTGGACAGTATATACGGATGGGAGCTAGTGTACTGAACTGTGACACACAGAAAGGTTACACGCAGCTGAGTAAAATGGATTTGTATCACTGAGCTAAAACAACTGAAAAAATATATATTTTTTTTATATTTTGTTTTTTTGGGAACGTGACGTGCAGGAACTATGGTAGGACTGACTGACACCCTGTTAACGGTGACTATTTAGTCTGCGACCCAGACAAATATCGCACAGAGAGTTTTCTGAATCAAGCTGTAGATGATATTGGTAGCAAATGACTTGGTTGTATTCTGTGACGTACAGAAAGTGTCACCTGGACAGTATATATGGATTGGAGTGAGTCAGCTTAACTGTGACACACAGAATGGTTCCACACTGCTGTGTGCAATTGATTTGTATCACTGAGATAGAACAATAAAAAAAAAACAGGGTTAGATATGGCGATAGCTGCACTACTAGTGCCAGCCAGCCAGCCAAGCCAGGAGACAAAAAAAATAAAAAATTCTTCTAGCCCTTAGAAGGGCTGTTGGGTTCTTTGTGGGTGATTCCTGCCTAACTGAGAACTAAATTCAGGCCCTAACACTGTTCCTGAAAGGCAGCAGCTCTATCCCTAACGACATCCAGACGGCATCTGAGCCGAGCGCCGCGGCCAGTCACTAGTATATTCCAGGGTCACCTGATCAGGCCAGCCAACCCCTGCTATCGACATGTAAGGGCCCCACGTGATGCTGGGTGTACTGTAGAGTCTCCTGGCTTGTGATTGGCTGTGTTTATAGACGCCAAAAAAGCACGATGCGGAAGTTGCCATTTCCTCGAGTATGGCGAGATACTCGTCCGAGCTGCGAGTACTTACGAGTACCCTAATACTCGAACGAGCACCAAGCTCGGACGAGTATGCTCGCTCATCTCTACTTGGCACTAATGTCAAATAAACAAATTGTACCTCACTGATGATACACCCTGAGTGAGTAATAATAATAAAGTTTATATTATAAGTGGATATACATATGCCCTATATAGATTGGGGCAAGTCCAAGGAATTTTAATCTGAAAATATGCAACATGTCAAGTGGCGGGATGCGCAGATTATGATAAAATACAACTATCCTAATTGGTAAATAATAAAATTAACAATACAAAAAAATAGTACTGCTCTGTTAGCCTGAATAAAAAAAACTAATTTGAAGGGGTTGTACAGTGACATAATACTGATGATTTATCCTCACGATAGGTCATCAATATCAGATTGGTGTGTGGCCAACTCCCAACAACTCTGCCGATCACTAGTGATGATCGAGCACCCAGGTGCTCGTACACTCGGGTGCTCTGGCCGAGCACTCAGGGGTGCTCGAATGCTTGGCCGAGCACCCGCGCATAATTGAAGTCTATGGGAGTAAACCAGGCACCCCCTGTGCCTGGTTTACAAAAGTGTCCCCAGCAGCGGAGCCTCTTCCTTACATTGCGCCCTCTGCTGGTGAATGAAAAAAAAATACACCTTGAATTTTTCAATGAAAATAAAAACGTGTTAGGTGACGGATCTGTCATGAACTCTATTGAAAGTCAATGGAGGACGGACCCGTTTACTATTGTGTCACACCAAATGGATTCGTCCCCATTGACTTGCATTGGGGTCATGACGGATCCGTCTTGGTGCGGGGAGGGGACTCGAGCATTGCGCTCGAGTACACTCGGTGTTCAGCCGAGCATGCTTGCTTAACACTACCGATCACCAGTTTGAAGGGGTGGCGGTGCTTGTGCTAGCACATCTTTGTAGCGGCTGCGCAGTTTAATTACAACTGCTCATCTGTATTATTGGGGGAAAAATAGACTTAACACGACAGTCACCGAGAGTCGTCAAACAGATGGAACAGCCCCAATTCGACCAGTGGCCAACATGGCTCTCGGCCAAAGCCCATGTGATCAAAGAGAGGTGATGGTAGAAAGACATCTAACCCTAATGATGCCGCCAATGGAGCTGAGGTATTTGTTCCATAACTAAGTGTTTTCTAGGCTCCTGGCCCCTCCTAGCCTCACCTAAAGGTCAATACGCATTTACAGTTAATTCATAGCCCAGGAATGTGGCCAGATATCAAACATTTGTAACCATTTATATTATGAAAAAATTAAAGGGGAAGAACCAATTAAAAACCTTGAATTTGAATGGGGTGGAACAGCTGTAATTACACTGTGCTGCTGCTACAAAGAAGACAATGCAATGGGGAGCTTTGAAGAGGAAGCTACGCTCGCTAATATGATATTGATGACCTGTCCTTAGAATAGATCATCAATATTAAGCCAATGCCTGTGTTTTGCATGCACAAATAGGACACATAGAAGATTTTTGAGGGTTCACAGCTCCTCCCATGCTTTTAGTACCATGTGATTCTCTTTTTATAGAGTCAATGATCATTTGAGTTTTTGTAATTCTTTTGCATGTGATGTGTGGGATATAATGGAAACTAAAAACACAACTTGGTTCACAGTTACTGTATATCCAGACAACACAAAAAAGTGACTAAAAATGCAGATTTGAAATTTTAAGTGGGTTTGCACGATCTCTAGAAATCTATTGAAGCTATCTAGTTTTATAAGTAACATCTGGCAAACGTAAATGGTACGTGTCACCATCTGACAGTTATACTAGGGTGAAAAGCCATATCGATGAAGAGATAGACTTTCCCTTACAGATGGACTCCATAGTATTAGACAATTGACGCTGAACATTCACAAGGAACATAAAACCCTGACAATATTGTTATTATCAATAATGTTAAAAATAATTCTGTAGCTTGCACTATATATATATATATATATATATACATATATATATATATATATATATATATTTATACATCAAGGAAGGAAGCAGGAAAATGTGTATGAAACATGTGCGTTACATATGGACATATGGCATTTAATATAAATTGAACATATACATTCCACTTAGCTTGGGTAAACACAGTACGGATACATTTGTCAACACAGCAATCAACACTTTTTGAGTATTTCCATAATTTAAAGGTAGAAATTTCAAAGAAGAGTGGAAAATCTGTATGTGTTTTGAATAATAATACTTCATTAAATGTTATGTACTGTAAGACTGAAAATATTAGCAACAACAGTGTAAGATCTTGAAAACTTGGGACAGAGGAATGATGATATGTGCTATCTGAAGACATTTCATGGCCATTGCTTTATAAGTTCTCGGCATAGGCGTAACTACCATAGCGGCAGACCATGCGACTGCTATGGCGCCCAGGGCAAGAGGGGGCCCAGTCTTAGTTGGGATTATGTCCTCTTCTACTGAAGGTAAAAACTTGGTCAGAACTCTACCCTCTAAAGGAACAACTTTTAGCAAATGAGCAGTTGAAAAATGGCCCAAGGGTCACTGAAGGGGGTTTAGGCAGAAACCCTTCTGTCCTGTGTGGGGAGCCTGGTTTGATCCTTGTCATGGGGCCCTCACTTCTCTATGTACGCCACTGGTTCTTGTTGCAGCACCAATGCAGATTTCAGGTGTTTGTAGACTGTATATCCAACCTATGTTGAAGTTCTAATATGCGTTATAAGTTTGATATTGTGTTGTGGCCCATTCAAGGAGAACATAGGCAAGAGTGACTTATTTGCAATGCTCTGTGGTGTGTGGTGGTGCTACTTCAGCTATAGCTTTAAGAACAAGATGGTTGCAGTCTTCTTTTCTTTTGTTCTTTAGTATCACAATGATACTCTACTATGGTAACCCAAGATTGTACATTGTTCACTGTTTTTCTTGCATTTAAGATTCATATACAAGCACCAGATCTGTATGTCCAAAGTATGCTTTATTATGTAAGTGGTTTAGCACATGTTTATGCCCATCTGGTTTGTGGTGGTTGCTCAGAAAGCTTGTCTATTGTACCATGTTACCAGGTTTGTCATGGAAGATCCTTGAGACCTAGCGAGTCCTGTATTGGCACATAGTGTGGTGAGGGCACCAAACAGTTAAAAAAGAATGGAGTTAGCCACCACAAATAGGATGGTACTGTATTCTAACCATACTAGAGTGTTTTTGTGTCATCAAGCACATGCAGTGGGCCTGATAAGTTGGTCCAGTGGCTAAGGAGAAGCCACAGCTTAAAGAGTAGCATCAGCACAGTGATATTGAAAAAATGTCATTATAACTGCTCCAAAAGAGAGCTGAGGGAGGCCTAATGAAAGAAAAGCCTGTAAGAATGTATAGACCTGCTAAGGAAACTGCCACTACAAGACTGGGTGCAGAGATGGCTCTGATCCCAATCACTTAACCTCTCAGATGTGGTCAACAACAACCTCAGCATCTGTGGGGTTAGTCTGCCTTCCAATCTGAGCCCCTGCAGCAAAAATGTGGGGCTCCAATCACTTTTTATGGCAGCCTAAAGCCATGTAAAGGCTTCCAGTTGTCATAACAAGCTGCCTGAAAAACCCTGCCTGAAGCATGCAATCTGTAAAAATCCCATAGACCATAATATTATTCTATTGTAGTCTATGGGACAAGCAATCACAAGATTGCATGTTTTAATTCCCTAAGGGCACTAAAAAGTACAGTGTTTTTTTAAATTGAATAAAAAATGTTCAAAAAGTAGTTTTACTCCAATTGGTACCAATAAAAACTTAGCTCACCCCACAAAAAATGAGCCCTCGCATAACAGAAACTATATAAATTTGGTATAACTAATCATACATGTATGCAGAATATGAGTATGTCAGTTTTAGTGCACAGTGAACACTGTAAACACAAAACCTAAAAAACAATGGTGGAATTGCATTTTTTTTCCCACTCTCAATGAAGAACTTCCCATTTTCAAATGCAATATACAGTATAGTAAATCAAATAGTGCCATTAAAAATACTACTTGTCCCACAAAAAATAAGTCCTCATATGGCTATGTGAACAGAAATATTTTTTAAAAATTATGGTTCTTGGAAGGTGGGAAAAAAAACTAAATTGCAAAGATGTAAATTAGGCATTTCTGTCTTAGATCTTGTTTAACCTTTGTTTTAAGGAACAGAAAATCTTGTATAACCTTTGTTTTAAGGAACAGAAAAAATTAAATAAAATTAAAAATAAAAACAACAGAGAATGTAAGCCTATGCTGTTTTCCTAGAAAATGTATAATACCATATTGCACTTCACCAAACCACTAAATGTTATGCAGTAGCTTGATCTAGTGGTGATTGAAATAAGAGATACTTAAGCTAGCATCTGTCAATAGTTACTTAACAACGCATGCCGCATTATGTTGAATACTTTCAACAGTCCGTGACTTTTTCTGTGTCACTGAGCCACCCATCGATGCTTCCCTGTTATATATACGTTTCACTAGATTTTATTACTTTGAATAAAAGACAGAGTAGCAGACAGCATCTAAAGCTAGTTGGATTTTCAAACTAAAGTCATTTAGACTGATAGGTTTGGCATGGGACTGGGGGCTGAAATAATGTCATAGAGGCAGCGGCCTCTTGTCACTCAGCTGCCACACACACACTCCAGCTCCTCCGATCCTCACTAGAGGGAGTCGATGCACAGCCAAGAGCATACGGTAACAGTCTTTAACCTCCCTGATGCACATTAGTCTCAGGTGTCTGCTGTTTAAAACTGCAGGTACCCGGTAGCTCTAGTGCCTGCACTCGTGAGTGGGCGCCATTTTTAAATACCCTCCCGCCATCATCAATTTACGTGACATGACATGAATGGTAAAAAGTCAAACAGCTCTAATTTCTGACTGAAATGGTTAACAAATGTGTCCAATGACGAAAAAGACAGAATGTTGAGTTAAAAAGCACCAGAAAAGTGATAAATATGAGTCCATATATTAAAGGGGTTTTCCAACCCCTGAAATGCCCCCCACATATGCCCCAGCCCTTCGCACACAATGTACTCACGACACTAGGGAGGCTCGGGGCAACTGCTGGGGTGCTGGGGAGCGAGGTAAGCACATTGTGAGTGAGGGGCCAGGGCATATGGGGGAGCATTTTAGGGGTTGGATAACCCCTTTAATTTAAAATGTAATGCCTATGCCAGCCTCTGTTTAGGGCATTGGAACGTCCTGTCAGACAACAGTGGCCTTTGGAAATTATCTGTTCTGCATTATTAATTTATCACAGCATACAGTATCAGCACAGAAACTCTGCAGCATTTATATTTTACAGAGAGAAGAGAAATATCTATCATGGTGACGCCAGATATTCTGATTAATGTTTCTGTATCTTGTAAGCAAGTCATCTCCCTAATAAATGATATATTACCTAAATCTACTTAATTAAAACCTCCCTGCTTTTTCTTTTATCACACGTAAATTGACATCTTGTTTGCTGATGCTGTAATTTTATTTTTGGTTTAGGGAAAGCAATTCAGCGTTTTATTCTTTCTTCATTGCATTCCATTATGGATTTATCTATTCATTTTAAAATAGAAAACAAGCATAATTTACATGTGTTTCATGTCAAAAGGGAAACATAGGGACACATTTATGAAGACCAGCTTTTTAGATGCCGGTCTTTATAAGCCCCTGCTCTGGCAGCTTCTTCATAACTTTGCCGTATCCACCGCCCATTTTAAATAGAAGACAGCTTCCTTGCTGTCTTACATATATAGATAGATATACATACATAGACCATTTTCTACACCTAAACCAGGCGTAGAAAATGATGAATGAGACGGGCATGCTGGAACGTCCCCTTCCCCGCCACACGCCACGTCACCTTTTTTAGAACTGGCATGAGCAGGGAAGAAGTCATAGATTCTACCAAAACATGTGTCAGATATATCCACAAGGAAAAGAGAAAACGTAGACAGCATCCGTGTCTTGCAGTGAAATAGTTCTTTAATCCATTAGCGTACCCAGAGCATGCAACGTTTCGGCTGCACATCAGCTTTTCTCAAGGCTGCAGCCGAAACGTTGCATGTTCTGGGTACGCTAATGGTTTAAAGAACTACTTCACTGCAAGATACGGATGCTGTTTACGTTTTCTCTTTTCCTTGTGGATATGTTTGGAGTTTTTGGACTGGACTCCTGAGGGGACGTGCATCCTGGGAACCACGATTGATTCACTAACAAGTGCTGTACTTACCTCTTCTTGTTCTATGTGTCAGATATATGCCACAAAAGTGGCGTATATCTGTTTGTAAATGACCCCCATAGTTTTTTTTTCTTGACTTCTATACGTTTATTAAATATAAAGTTCCCTCATGTGGTCGCTGAATTTAATCCATTCTTATGTACCTTATTTTCAAATGAAATAGCTAATGTGCTTGAAGAACATTAGGAATATTAAAATGTTAATCATCTGCACCAAAATAATAAGTATAAAGTAGCATTTTACTGAACCGTTATAAGTAGAGAGATCTATTTGTTTCCTTTAGTCAAAGGTCTATAAAGCATTGTTACACTGCTAAATAATGTTTTTGCAGTACGAAAATATATTAATATCACATATAAACCATCCAGTTGCATAGCCTATGAAGTACATATACACATTTTTAACCCTTACTATGTGGAATTCTATACAGGTCTAATGATTTACACTGCATTTTTCATGTAAAGTACATTGTGGCATTAACAGTCATGTTCCTGTTGGAAACCTTCATGATCAGAAAGAGCAGAGGTCCAAATTAATAAATTACAATTTATATTGAACCATTCCGTACAAATCTTAATATCAATCTGCTCAACCTCTTTCATCATAATATGTATCATGGACTGGCAGCATATTATGTACTGGCATGGACCTATAAGGTAAAATTCAGTTGGAATTGTGTAACGCTTCTAGATAAGGACAGACATGGACAGTGAACCCTGACCTGGAACCCAGCCCACTTTCCCTACCTACTTGCAGATCAAGCCCTAGGTAACAAGACTGCAACTGGTCGACAGTCTCTGTGCTGCAAAGGTGCACAGACAGACAAGAGGCAGAAACAACACACAGAATAGTTGTAAGAAAATGAGCCAGAACCAGACAAACAACACAGTACAAAGACGAGAGACACAAAGTAGTCAAAGACAAGCTGAGAACAAATACCAGACGGGATGCACAGTACAAATCACGTGAGACAGGGAGTGGTCAAATGAGAAGCTGAGGTCAAAAGCACAAACAAATCAAAGTAAATCCTAGAACCAGGAACCTGGCTAGTGAGCCCAAACAAAACTATGACAGGCAAATTTATGGCCATGAAGGGGTTTAAACAGAGTGCCGAGTGCCTGGGATTAGACCCAGAACCTGATAGGTCATGACTCGGTTCTCCATTAGTTAGAACACAGGCAAACAGGAATAAAGCAGCTGAGCAATCGACCCACTGCCAATCCCCCCCAGCACACAATGGTTGTGGGGAGAAAGAGCATTGCATCCTGCTGCTACATGTACTTGTCATGTACTTTAGATAAGATCAGTCCTTTGGGACCAAGCATGGAATCACATTTTAACCCAATTAAAAAACTGAAGTAGCTGTAGACTGAAAAACAGCACATGAAGAAATGCTACATCTGGCATCTCTGTATTAGAAGTCATTAAGTTCAAAGTGTACTTTGGGCACCTTTCTGTTATTCTTTTAGTCAAAATGTTGTCTCCAACTGAGCCGTAAATGGAAAAGTTTGATGGCCTTTCTTGCATCACTGCCAAATAAACACAACTGTAGACCCAAAAGTTATGTTTATTTATGTGTAAGTATCAGCCTTTAGGTCCCATGGGCCATTCTATCTACAGGGAAAAAATTATCTCTGCGCTCACTCTGGCGAGTTCAATATAAATATACCAAACACTCTATGTTGTATTAGCAAGAAATCGTTTATTTATACATGAAGATCAATGTTTAATTCCCTTAAGAACCTTTCACAGGATCAAAACCCTTTTTATCCCAGTGAAGATTTCCTCGGAGAGCAGAGCGCGGAACTTCATCTGCAGCCTCTAATTTTCTATTAATTGAAGGGACGTATACAATCATGCACTTGTTGCAAGTTTATTGATGGAGAATTGGAAGACACTATAATATCTTACTTGCTGATTTATACTAGTCTTAGAAGGAAAAAGATGAGGAGGAGGAAGAGGCATTCTGCTTCTCAAAACTTCTCCTTTTATGCCTAAGACCTCCAGATCATTACAGAAATATGAATAATATCTACAGGGTTAAAATGTTAAACAGGTTAGTATATTGACATCCTTATTTCTTCACAGTCTTGATGTAAACATAGATTACTCACTGTGAGATAGAAGCAAGTGTCTGATATTACTTCACACACTCTGTTCCACTTCATGACAATGATAATAAGAGGCTTGTATTACAAGTAAAGCGTGACATTACAAGTGGTTTGTTTCAGACAAGACGGAATAATTAAAAGCACTCAGACATGCAATGCTCAATGCTGAGCAAGGAAAAAAGTGGAATAATGACTCCAGAAATGGAAAATATTATTAGCTGATCTTTTCTACAGCCTTACAATACTGGAGGTAGGGAAGAGCCTTGGAATAGGACTTAAAGGGAGTCTGTCACCTGATTTTCACCTATATAACAGCAGTGCCCCACATAAGAGTGCATACACATCCCAGACATAACTGTGTGCACTTTGTGTCTGTATTAAATGTCAAGGAAACACACTTTTATTCTGATCCCAAGTTCCCAGTTCTGCTGCTGCAAGTGCCCAAAGCAAACCAAACTGAAAAGGGAAGGCTGCTTTAGCTGCTCATATCTTGGGATTAGTAGCAGATAGAAAAATGGTTCTGACCTTCTTTGAAAGACGGCATTCAAGCTTTCAAATGATACCAAAATCGCAGTATTATATCCAGTACATCAGAAGATATTGCTGTTAGAATTCGAGTCAGGAGAGAAAGCTGTTTTTACTTTCACTTTCAGCTGGGCACTTGGGAACTGTTTTCCAGCAGAATAAAAGTGCTTTTTCTGAACATGTAATACAGACGCAAAGTGCACGCAGGTATGTCTGGGATATGTCTGCAATCTTCTGTGAGGCAGTGCTCTTAGTTATATTGGTGAAGAACAGGTGAAAGACTCCCTTTAAAGGGGTTATCCCACAAATAAACTACAACTCCCAGCATGCTCGAACAGCCTACAACTAGCATGAGCATGCCTGTCATATAGTATATCACAATCTCTTAGAACCAGCCCTGTGCTTCACATGGATCTAGAGAACTCCCCATTTATTTCTGCAATTGCTCTACTAGAATTATTTCAGGAACGCAGCTCAGGAAGCATGTCCTTTCTCGGGGATGTTTCCTTTATGGTAAAGTGCACTTCAATCCCTGTAACAGCCTCTAACTGAAGCCTATGCTGGTGGCACTTAAAAAGTGCAACTGAGCATGTATGTCCATCTCATCAAGGTGGACAGAGAAATAAAGGAAAAGAACAAACAGCAGGTGGCACTATACTAACAGTTTTTTTTGAATTGCATTTTAAATTACATGCAATTACAAAGGTGTTCAGATCTAGATTCTGTTTTGAAAAAAAAAAAGGAGAATATTTTTCATGAGACAACCCCTTTAGCTAAAAATTAATTAGGGTAAATTTAAACCTTTCACTAGATTAACATATTATAAAGTAAAAGGAAGTAAAATGTATCTTTCTTAAATCAGCAGTTGCTGTTAAAACCAGCTCCTAATGCAGACTGTTTTAGATTTCCAGCTTTTATGGTAAAGGAGGCTTGTTGTTTTTGAAGACTTTTTTTTTCTTTAGCTGAAGAGAGTTCTACGTATATTTTCAGGGGAGTTCAACACATTTTTTCCATGAAGCTGCATTTATGTACTTAAATAACAACATATTTTCTCAAAACTAAATATATTTAATTCATTTAACCTTTCAAAAGCCTGAATGCCCCTTATTAGTTTTGTGGCTTTTCGTTGCATCTTTCCCAACTCCAGGACATCCTTTCTGTAAACCAGTGTCCAGAATGTTCTAGATATGGCCACATTAATGCTTTATAAAGTGCTAATATTATGTTCCTGTCCTTCTAGTCCATGCCTCTTAATGCACATGTATATTTTGCTGCTATTACATTGCATACTATTATTTAGCCATGATCTACAAATACACTCAAATCCTAATCTACAAGTGACTTTCCCTGTGTTACTTCCCCTGGGACTTTTCATGCATACAGATTAATAATACTAATATTGGATGCATAACTTTATATCATTTGCCAAGTGGATTCCCCACATACAGTTGTTGTCAATACAGAGAAAACCATTCAACATCACAGAAAATCCTATTCAGTTTCATGCGGTGTTAATACGGCTGATTATATGATAGTGCTTTGGAAGCATCCTTGTTCTATACACTCCGCTGTTATCATAAAGATAGTTTATGTTAACCATCTGGCGGTGAGCAGATGCGGACATCACAGACCTGTGAATTTTTTCTCACCAACCCTATGGTAATAAGTGTTTGTCTAACTTGATGTGTTTTTTCTGGCGTTTATTCTCTTGCCCAGGCTCTAGCATTACTCAAATAGGTGGTGTTAAAGAGAACCTCTAACCTATCTTGACATGTCTGTTTTAGCAACCACTTACCCCCTCCCCTTGTAACAACTATTCTGCAGCATCTATTCTTATAACTAGAGATGAGCAAAGTGTTGAAGAATTAAATTTGGCAACTTCACCACAGTTAGCCAAGAAATTAGATTTGTTCCAAATTAATTTGTCACGAATCGCTGTAAATCAGGTAAACACAGACCACTCTGCCTTAGGGTATGGCCACACAGAGCTGCCATGCTGTGGATGTGTAACATCTCTAATGGGCTAATCTGAATGTCATCTTTGTATTTCTATCCAGGTCCTCTACATGGTACAATGATAATATTCCATGCCTGGTTCACCAGCAGGTGGCAGTGCAAATGGCAGAGCAATAGTTAGAGAGAATAGAACTCACCATTCCATTCTCCCCCCTTTTGCAGAAGTGGGCCAGTATTGCTTCCTGCCGGAGGGGTAGGGCAGAAGTTTCCAGTTAGTTGAAGTTGGAGAGACAGGAGAGGCTTTATGGCTCTGCTGGTCATAAAGAATGATGTCTGGAAGCCATAGGGGCCAAAGGAATAGTTCTTCAGCCACAATAAGAAAATTCAGCTAGAGGAAGAGTTTTTCTGCTGAATATAAGTTTTGCTGAGTGTCAGGAGGGGAATAACAGTCAACAGCACCCCATCCAAGGATACCAGAGCAGATCAGTAAAGCAGAGTATTAACCAAGCCTGTCAGTACAGCAGAGAGAGAGAAAACAAGCAGAGTTATTGAAGAGGCCTGCTGGTTTATGCCAAAGCCTGCAGGGACCAAGACAAAGCTTGAAGATTGGTTTTGATGAATGTTTATTCAAGTAAAGTTGGAAGTTGAATTTCATCACAAGGTCTAGACTCAATCTTTCTTTGAAATCCCTCACTTATTCCCCTTTTTATTGCTTCGGAGGCCAAGCCTTGGGTCCCGCAGTATCTAGATAGGAGCACCATGACACTTAACAAAACATTTAGGCCACACTACACCACTCGGCATTCCACTAAACCTGGGCCGCGATAGAGGGCAGATGGGTTGTGGCCGTGCTGCAGTAAAGAACCACAAGACCATTTAGCCTGCAGCTGCCTTTCATTTAATAATGAAGACCGCACTGTATAGTCCTTCTTCACTGGCATGTTGCATGTCGCAATGTGACATCATTGACTATCATTACAAAAAATATTGCACTACTTTGGAGCAACATGAATGTCGCGCACTACATGTCACAACATAGTTATGCCCTTATAGTAATCAGGTATAGTACCCTATCCGATCTTTAGGACGTGGTACTTACTTTGCTCCATGTGTATTACCACTAACGTTACCAGACTTACTGCATAATCATCCGAGCTCCATATTTGTGATTCTGACTGTTGGTTGCATTGCAGTATAATGATATCTCATTTGCCGTGTGTTTTCCTAAAAAACATGTCTAGAAGCATTTTTTTTCTAGTTGATCTGGGCTCTGCATGATATGCACCACTGTCCATAAAGAGGTAAAAATCCCCTATTTGAAGATAAGCTGTCACTAATGTTTTGCAGCTGTAGGGGGACCTCACAGCCAATTAAAGAGCGCAGCTTTTGGCTGGGGTCCAAATAAGGAGACCACATGTTGTACTTTCATTGGTCACCTCCAGGGAACGGCTGTTATAGTCGGGCATGTGTTAGCTATTTCCTCTTGTAACAAGGCAGCTTAAGAGCGAACAAGAAGCAAACAAATACGTGATTTTATTTGGGCAACAATGCCGAGATTAAGGAGAGTAAAAAGTAGATGGCTGAACATGACATTCTAGTGTTAATCAAGATCCAGTCCTTTTTTATGTTACATGTAACCTAGAAGTAATTGCAGGGACCCTAAGTTTATGATTTTATGCATACAGTAATACGGAGACATTGGGGAGTCACATACAGTATGGTGGCTGTAAAAAATTATTCACCCTGTATGTTCCAGAGTGATCATATTAGTCTGCACCTTAATCCTACAGGACTAAAGAAAGGCTGCTCCACAGATAGATCCTGAGAAATTAAAGGGTTGTGTCAAAAAACATTTTTTCAAACTAGCACCTGGAAATTAATACTTGATGACAATGACAAAAATTTGTAATGTGCCTTTCTCACAGGGACTCAAAGCACAGGGATAATTGTGTGGCAGGGCAACTCCCTGGGGAGTCAGTGGCTGTTATATAAATGCTCAGCCCCAACACACAACTTGCATGTACATAATTGCATGTAATTGAAAATTTAGTATAGCCGGTGAGCTATTCAATAAAAATGTATCTGTATAGCACCACCTGCTGTTTCTTCATTTTTTGTTTTTTGTCCAGCTTACTGCTCGGTTTAAATTTTCAACTGCCACCAGCCATATGTTCTATTAGAAGCTGTGGCAGTTACATGGAAATAACTGCAACAGGAAGGACATGCCCCCTGAACTGCAAGGCTGAAGATAATCTACCAGAGCAATTGGAGCAGAGAATGTGGAGATCTCTGGATTCATGTGAGGTACAGGGCTGGTTCTAGCTTTGTTAGAAAGGTATTGTCATGTACTATATGATGTCTGATTTTCATGGCATAACCCCCTTAAAAAAGTTTCAAGAGAGAAAACTGCACTATCCAAGGATCTAAAGCTGGATGAATCTATTCACACAGGATCATGGCCTTAATCGCTGGCAAAAATTCTTCCACCAAGTGCAAACTTAAAGAAGAGCTGTCACTTCCCCTAATATGTCAGTTTAAGTAAATACTTGCATTCTCCATGACATTTGGAACATCGCATCTTAAAACTGTATGCTGTAACCTTCCCCTATTATTTCTGCTGGAAGTAAATGAATGTACAACTGGGTGTTACCAGTTGGTGGAGTGTCCCTGCACAGGCTGTCACTGGCAGCACTAATTGTACTGTGTCAGGCTGTGCAGGGACAAACCCCCAACTATTAACACCTAGATCTATATTCATAAACTTCTAATCATAAGAAGAGATGCTCAAGAATGGTCATTTTGTGTGGAATACAATTATTTACGAAAACTGAAATGTCAGAAGAGGTGATGGCCTGTGGTAGCCATGCATGTTGTGTGTAGAATACATGCATTCAATGGAGATAATTTCAGATATTTTATCTGGACTTCTGGACTTTGTTTTCGTTGATCAGTATAAAAGTCTCATTCAAAACAAACGTGCATACATACATTTAAATTATAAAACATGAATAAGTCCTAAGGCATAATTTTTTTAAGGATTTTCTCTGGCTCATGCACACGACCATATGTAGTTTGTGGTCCGCAAAAAATACAGATTATGTCTGTGTGCATTCCGTATTTTGTGGAACGGAACAGCTGGCCCCTAATAGAACAGTCCTATCCTTGTCCGTAATGCACACTCTAATAGGACATAGTAACATAGTTTATAAGGCCGACAAAAGACATCTGTCCATCTAGTTTGGCCTGTTGTCCTGCAAGTTGATCCAGAGGGAGGCAAAAAAACCCCTGTGAGGAAGAAGCCAATTTTCCCCACTTTAGGGGAAAAAAATCGTTCCCGACTCCAATTAGGCAATCAGAATAACTTCCTGGATCAACGACCCATCTCTAGTAACTATAACCTGTAATATTATTATACTCCAGAAATATATCCAGGCCTCTCTTGAACTCTTTTAGTGAACTTACCATCACCCCCTCCTTAGGCAGAGAGTTCCATAGTCTGACTGCTCTTACCGTAAAGAATCCTCTTCTATGTTTGTGTACAAACCTTCTTTCCTCCAGACGCAGAGGATGTCCCCTCGTCACAGTCACAGTCCTGGGGATAAATAGATCATGGGAGAGATCTCTGTACTGACCCCTGATATATCTCTTAATATTATAAAAATGAGTTTCTGTCTATCTGTCTGTCCGTCTGTCTGTCTGTCTGTTCTCTATGCGCGACCAAACTACTGGACCGGTTTTCACCAAATTCAGCACACAGGTACATCAGGTACCCGGGAAGGTTTTAGACAGGTCTCATCTCTCTAGGACATAACGTTCCCAAAATATGACCTGCATTAGCCAATATTAGCCTGACAGCATCGGTTTTAAACCCCAACTGCCATTCTCTGCACAGACACACACAGGGAGGGCAGGTTTCCATAACAACACAGCCAGGTAATTAGCAGCCAGCTGAGGATCTCAGGTAACAATCCAGTCATTTCTATTCAATGCTTTAAAGGGGCAGAGCGCTGTGGATGATACTGTTAAAGGTGTATTCCGGTTACCATAAATATAACTTATGTTTTAGACTAATTTTAGACTATGACCGTTCAGTAGTAAATCTTCCACTGCTACCCATTGCATGTCCTCATAAATTACCATGGCACCGACCTGTGATTCACACCACTCTCAAAAGAAGGACTTACAACACCTGCTCCAGGTTTCACTAAGCCACACCCCGACTCTGTCAGACCACGACCCTTCCCTCTCCGCAGCCAATTGGGATTGACAAAATGAAGGTAAAAATAAACTTCTGTCAGCTGCAGGTGTGGGAGAGTGAGTTTCTCTCTGCAACAACACACAGAAACATTAGATGAAATAGACTAATATTAGACTACTACCGTTCAGTAGTAATAAAAGATGTTTTCTTCCACTAAAAGGACTTAAAAGCAACCCCCATCCCCCAAGGTCCCGCTAAACCATGCTCGGTCAGGCCACGCCCTCTCCCACTCCGCAGCCAATGGAGATTGAAAAAATGAAGGTAAAAATCAACTTCTGTCAGCTACAGGAATGGGTGGGAAGGAGACTTTCTCTCTGCAATGACACACACACAAACATTAAATGAAATAGAATAAATATACCCATGCGAAGCAATGTTTTCTTCCACTGCTACCCACTGTGTTTCCTCAAATTACCATGGCATTGACCTATAATTCAGGCCACCCTGAAAAGAAGGACCTAAAAGCACCCCCCCAAGGTCCCGGTAAACCAAGCCCCCGACCCGGTCAGGTCATGCCCCCTCCCACTCCGCAGCTAATGGGGATTGAAAAAATGAAGGTAAAAATCAACTTCTGTCAGCTGCATTGACTTTCTCTCTGTAACGACACACAGAAACATTAAATGAAATAGATGAAATATACCCAGGCGAAGCCGGGTCTTTATGCTAGTATATATATATATAAATGAGTTTCTGTCTTTCTGTCTGTCCGTCTGTTCTCTTTGCGCGACCAAACTGCTGGACCGATTTTCACCAAATTCGGCACACAGGTACATCAGGTGTCCGGGAAGGTTTTAGACCAGGTCTCGGCTCTCTAGGATGTACCGTTCCCAAGATATTCCCAAAATATGATCTCCATTAGCCAATATTAGCCTGGCAGCCTTTCACTTCAAATCCCAACTGCCATTTTCTCCACATACACACAGGTTTCCATAACAACCCAGCCAGCTAATTAGCAGCCAGCTGAGGAGCTCAATTAAATAACAACCCAGCCATTTCTATTCACTGCTTTAAAGGGGCAGAGCGCTGTGGATGACACTGTTAAAGGGGTATTCCAGTTACCATAAATATAACTTATGTTTTAGACTAATTTTAGACTAAGATCGTTCAGTAGTTATAAAAGATGTTTTCTTCCACTGCTACCCATTGCATGTCCTCATAAATTACCATGGCATCGACCTGTAATTCAGGCCACCCCCTAAAGAAGGACTTAAAACCCCTGCACCAGGTCTTGCTAAGCCACGCCCCTGAGTCGATCAGACCACGCCCCCTCCCACTCTGCAGCCAATGGGATTGAAAAAATGAAGGTAAAAAACAACTTCTGTCAGCTGCATTGACTTTCTCTCTGCAACGACACACAGAAACATTAAATGAAATAGATGAAATACACTAATTTTAGACTAAGACCTTTCATTTCTATGGGAAGAATCGCTCCCATACAAGTCTATGGAAGCGATTCTTCCCATAGAAATGAATGGGGCGGTGAGGTGTAATTACACCTACACCACTACTCTGTGTTGGCCAGCATGTAAACAGTGAAGAGGAGGCAGCGCTGATACAGCGCGCATCTCCTCTTCAAACAGCTGATCAGCAGAGGGTGCCAGGTGTCGGTCTGATATTGATGACCTATGCTGGGGATAGGTCATCAATATATATAACTCGGAGAACCCCTTTAATGTACACGTGGGGAAAAAGCGCTGTATATATGCTATAGCAAACGTCCACACCAAGTCAATAGAGGAAACGTTTTTACTTTACAGATGGGATTGCACATAGAACTGTCAGAGGTATCGAAATGAACAGAAACCAGATGGAGGCGATCAGGGAGCAGTGTAAAAGAAAACAACATGGAGGACAATAAATCAAGTTGTAGACTTCATCTGTCAGATATAAGACTTATATAGTAAATTACAATAAATCCACATCTTTACATATGAGTATATTGTACTGGTTTAAAATAAGCAGCATTTGTTTCTTCATTTGTTTCACCACACGTGGTCCCAAATTTGGCAAGATAAATAGTCCATTTTTCAAAATTTCCACTTTTAGGATGCGTCCACACATGACTGAAAAACTACTGCGGATTTTGCTGTAGATCTGCAACAAAAAGCTGGACAAAAATGCATGTAGCATATTACGTGAAAATAGCTGTGGACTTCAACCTCTCTATTGTGAAGAATGAAATTCACGGTGGAGATCCACAGCATAAACTGACATGCTGCAGATGTCAAATTCACTCCACAGGTCAGTTTAAGGGGTTGTCCATTTTTGTCATATTGATGGCCTATCATCAAGGTAGATTGTCCGATTGCTGGCACCCTCGCTGATCAGCTGTTTGAAGAGAATGCAGTGCTTGTACGACTGCTGTGTTCTCTGTTTACCTGCTCGCCATCGACATTGAGTGGTGGACAGGTGCAATTACAGCTCCTTAATCCCATTTACTTCAATGGGACAGCTCCTTCCTATTCAAGTGAATAGGAAGGAGCCGTCCCATTGAAGTGAATAAGTTTGGCAGAGTTGCATTCTCTTCAAACAGCTAATCGGCGGAGGTCATCAATATAAAAATAGCGGACAATCCCTTTAAGCTGATTATTTTTTTATGCATCATACCGATGTGATTTCTGCAGACCTATACAAAGGCATATGAGGGGACATTTATCAAATGTGTTATGCCATTTTTTTATGTATAATTGTCACATCTGGTGGCGCACGTTTTTAGTTGCACTAAATTTTGCAATTTTTGGCCTCTTGTATCACCCTGCACCACTTTCAAAAGTGTTGCTGGATTTTGGTATAAAAGTTGCAACTCTGCACCAATCATCCCCTGGTGTTCTTTTATGAATATAGAAGTAAACCACATCACACTTGCGCCAAATGTGTTTCAATTTAATAAATTTGGCACAAATACACAAAGCAATTCCAACGATAATTTCCCCCCCCCCCCCCCATGGAGTCCATGTGGTAATGTACTACAGATTTATAAAAGTGCTACATGTCACTGCTGGGACTCCCTATGGTGCCCTAGAAGGAATATGTTTAGGGGAGAATAGATCTGTAAAACACCTAATGGAAAATGCCAGTATTTATATGTTGCTTGAACATACAATCTAATAGAAACAACCTATTTATAAAATGAAAGTCCTATAAGGGTGCAGCAGTGCCCTATAGATGTTTATAAGTGCCTTCATATGGCTTTGTGCAATATGGGGGTTGTACGGGACCCTTACACCCCATGTGTATAAGGCCCAAAAAACTATAAGACCGGGCCACATGTTACATGGGTCAGCTGACTCCCATTGAGAACTAGCAGTGGTTTTGCTGTTGGGTATATCATTTTATATGGCAGGTTTACATTCTGTATCACCATGCCTGCACTGGTATATATACAGTGGGTCAGAGTGTTGCTCTATAGTAGAAATATAATAGGACACATAATGGCATAATTTGCATCAAAAAATAATGGTGTAATTTGCGCCAAAAAATACTAACATTACAAATCAAAAGTAATGATTTATTTCAACTCACATATGAAAAGGCACACACCACTTTTAAAATGTGACTTTGTAAAATATAAATCTGATTATCCACCTATTTCTCTCTATTTGCAACATTTTAACACCAATGGCACTAAAATGCAAAATGCTCCATTGTAGCCAACTCCTCCCCCTGCCAGACCACACTTGAGACTTTTGAAGCATATTTGTAACTTTTGAAGCATATTTGTAACTTTTGAAGCATATTTGCGACATTTCCACTGGGAAATTGAGACTGTTGTCTCAGACCTGGGACATTTTTGTTATTGTTTTGTTTTTGTTGGATGTCAATTTGCTGACAAAACCCTGTTTTCCAGCTCATTTATATTAGACAAAAATAAATGCATCCTGTTTTAATACTTACCGTACCTCTCACTTGAGTTGGTTTTCTTTTCATAAGTGCAAATTTTTGACAAAAAGTCGCATCTTTATTCTATAAATGCGATTTTTTTTACACAAAATACCACCACATAACCTGGCTTAATTGTTCTCAACAATTTAAGCCATTTTTGCCGATAAGAGGATGATAAATGAGGCGTAATATGCGTTAATTTGATAGCCCTGCCCACTTTGACATTTATAACTCATGTCTGGTGTAATGCATTCTTTATGGTGGAAACTCTGGAGAAAACAGTTGATATATTTGGTGCAAATCAAAACACCATTCTTTTTGGTACATTTTACATCATAATTCTTGTGCTACATGCTTAGTAAATGTCCCCCAATGACTTCTATAATCTTTACTAAAGGCAAAAAAAAGTTTATATCTGCATGCCATACTGTTATATTAATTAACTTCTTAGTACGGTTAAGAGGCTTGAGATGCAGGTAGCCTGAGCTTCATGATAAAATTAACAATAAGGGACTTTCAATAATAGAGAAGAAGGGTGAGCCACGGTAAGTCATTTCTCTACCCCCATACAATACAGATGAAGCGCTCAGCCCTGTGAAGTAGATTCATATATGGAAAGCCAATAAGCTATACTAACCCGCTGAGGTAGCGAAGACTTGATTAAAGACAGTGGGAGCTTTCATGACCAGGGTTTGTAATGATGGAAATGTCGCTCCGAGAAACAGAAAAAAAACCTACTATATGTGGGAATAACGCAGGAGCAAATGGTTTTCGCAGTGTGCATCTGTTGAATTGACTTAACACTGGCAGCAGTGAATGCTGCTGTTATGTCCATTTACTCCTTTAATGCACAAAAGGTATCTGGGAAACTGTTAACTCAGGTAAATGATATGCAATTGCTTGTGAAATCATTGTATTCTGTCAGCATGACTAACATACAGTGGTATTGTATACACTGCTGAGCAATTTTACAGCCTCTTATGGTGAAGAATTAAAGGGGAGCTTTCATCGGTATCAATGAATGCTAAACTGTAAAAGGATTAAACCCTTTTACATGTGTATATAGGGGTGCACCTAGCCCTTCTGCTGCCTGAGGCGAAAACTGAAACAGGGACCCCCTCCTTAACAATTTATTAACCTAACTCTTTTGCCACAATGAAAGCGCTCATTGCTCCTGGCCTTTCCGTGGCCCCTCTCTTGCCCCTACCTGGTGCTGCCTGAGGCAATGGCCTCACCTGGCCTCATTGGTGGTGCACTTCTGTGTGTATACAGATATAGTAGGGCTGAAATGGCCAACAGGGGAAGACTGGGAACTTCAGTTAGCCCTGTAAAGAAAATTAAAAGTGTCTCTCATGTTGTAGGCAGGCTCAAATTGACAGAAGGACGGCCAATACAAGTAGGTGAGGAAGGAAAATATTATGCCTACAGAACCAAATACCACAGAGCTGCATCCAATATCACAGTGCAGCACATGATACCGCTGCCCTCAGCGAAGTATTCAACTGTATCACCATCCTGAGGACAGCAATACAGCTGAACTCAGGAGAAGACCTGCGACTGCTGGCCAGGTGCATAAAATCCAGATGCTCCTAGCATTATTTAATCCTGAGAGTATCAGATTGTTATGTACCCAGTGGCATTATGGAGGGCTCAAATGGCACACAGGGGCGGATCGGCCAACCGGGAATTTTCCATGTAGTGTCTATGGTTGCTTCACCCCAGTTTTACACAATGATATTGTACTACCTTAAGGGCTTTCCCACTAACAATATGTATCCCCTATCCACAAGGGTTAAGTGACCGATTGCTCAGGGATGCCACAGCTGGGAAAGCAAGCAAACAGAGAAAAGAAAATTTTCCTGGCTGCCTAAGAAGCCTTGATTGGGGTACTATTCTTTCTTATAGAAGGCGCCCAGTATGCATGAGGGTTATCATAACCCAGCCAACATTCTTCTGTGTTTCTAGGGAAAAAAAATATGAAAATTAGCATATCTTGCATATGATGGCATCCGATTAGATGGCTTAGAAAAGTCAGATTGGCATTGCCTGGACTACAATGCTCCTTGTATGTACTACACATACTAGGCACTCTCCATAATGAGAAAAAGTACCACCAGACAACCCATATATATTACTGAAAAACCCAGAGTAGCAAAGTAGACTCACACATTCTTTCTCAAAAAAATCAGCAAACTGAATCTTAAAAGGTTTGCTCGTCTCTAGAATGTTTTTCTTTAGTCCAAAGTTTTCTTTAGTCCAAAGTCCTCAATAGTCTCCTGGACTTCTGGTCCTGCTAGATACAGAAGTACAGTAGTGCTCTTCCATGTACATGTGCAGTCACTTCACTCCTACTGCTGAACATACAGGTGAAACCCTTTCTTCCACTTGTCCTAATGCTGTGACAGACTAGTGTGGTCCCCAGAAACATTAAATAGGTCACCAATATGTTATGTAAGGACACAAGTTACCAGGCATATATATCAAGATATTGCCTTATTCACTTACTGAGCCACACCCAGAACACTGGCTCATAAGAAATTACAATGTAACAATGTGCAGTCAGCAGCTTAATACCTTATTGCCCAGAATGTACCAGTACCACAGTGCCTTATGCTGTATGATACATTTGCTGCATAGCTAAATATTTTTCTCTAATTCTGTACCACCTGAAAGAGTAAATGTTGATTTTTTTTATCCATAAATGAATACTACAGGTGATTATAATCAAGTGTGTACTATATATTATCAGAGAAAGACTAGAAGAAGGCTGGGGCTGCTGGAGGAATAGAAGAAGGGTGGGGCTGTGGAAGCAGACACAGAGACAGAGAGACTGCTTCTTGCTAGTAAATAATTTAAGGGCACTTTACACAGGCTGGGAATCCACCAGATAATTGCTGTTATGGACAGTGGATGTGGACCCAATGTGCCAACTAACCAGTTTGGCTTTGGGCTAAACTTAAGGGAGTTATCCTGGCAGTTTCTTGGTATTCACCCTTTAATCTCTGTACAGGGATGTGGACTTAACCGCAAGGAACCAACCAGGCTGCTACCTCCTGGAGTAGTCCTGGTGTAGTTGGCTGTTTACCCATGGGGATCAGAGACACTGATCCAAAGCACCAAGGACTCAGGCAAAAAGCGTAGTCTGAACAAAGACCAATAGTCAGGGCAGGCTGAGTACTTGTATATTCCAAATTTGAAGAAGTTTCAAGGTCAGGGCGTACTGAGTATATAATTCAGGATACAGTTCCAAAGTCAGGCAGGCAACAAGGAAGGGAATCGGAAGACAAACAAGGTTGAGTACATGGAATCCAGATGAGATCACTTTCACTGGTTACTAGCAAGGAATAACCTCAAAGCTCAGGTGAGGAAGTGCAACTATAGCCCAGCAAAATAGGGAGGCTGATCAGCAACTTAACCAGCATCTGGACAGGGGCAGAGGTAAAACATTAACTCTCTAAGTGCTAAAGGAAAGTTCACACAATGAGAGAGGAACGACATCTACGCCTGCCAGGGACAGCAAAACCGCGGCAGGTACGGACTGCTAGTGTGACACATGCATTCATAGTAACACTCGTTAGTGATTATTTAGCGATGTAGAGGTACTGCCGATTTTCCGATAAATGAGCAAAACATTTAAATCATTGGGTAATTGATAGATCATTTGAGCGGACAAACAAAAAAAAATAATTGTTGGTAAACAACAAGTCTGTATGGTGATGAGCAATGACATTAGCGATCATGTCTCCCCATACTGTGGAGGAGATCTCTGCATTTAAATACAGCGGTCTCTTCCACTGATGAGCAGGCAATTGCTGTGAAGGAATGCTTCCTTCTTGACAATCTCTTGCAGTGTCGTCCTGTCTAAAGGGATCTTTAATATTTTAATTAACTACAGGATTTACATCTAACTGGTCAATACTGTTGCATAATTTCCTGCATTACTGCTTCTGCATCTGAAGGTGTGCTACAGGCAGTTAGGAAGCAAGAGCCCCAGTTTATCCATGTCCTGTGTATAAGCAGACATAATACCAGCTAGCCTCCTCCCACTAGCGCGGAAAAACCTAGAATGTCAGATTGTAAATGGAAAAATAACTAAAATGCCAGATAAGTCATATAATGATCAAAATGCTGTTATTCCTCATGTCCACACATGGCAGCTTGTTCTAAGAAATTGCTTGAAATGATAGTTACACTTCAAGCTACCTTAACACAATCTTAAAGGGGTTCTCTGGGAATTAAAAAAATGAAAATACATAAATATTACTTCATTATAAATATATTCCCAAATACCTTTCATTAGTTATAATGGCTCGTTTTGTCTAGGGAGCAATCATTAGGAGAAACAAAATGGCCGCTGTCTATTAGTACACACAAAACATGTCCTAACCACACAGCAGGACAAGTTACTTCAGAGCACTGAGGTAAAGGGCTGTCTCATCCTCCTCTCTACTCGTCAGGTATTATTATCCTGAATACAGTTTAATATGATACTTAGCTGAATCTCTGTAGGAATGGAGTTCATGAGGAGACATGAAGTACAGAGAGGACGGACAGGGCATATGGTGGTAATATGGGGCTGTGGTAATGGAGACTGCATACAAATGCTGCTGCTCATTATCCACACTCCACCTCCTCTCTGTACTTCATGTCATGAATTCCATTCCTACAGAGATTCAGGTCAAGATCTTATCATCTGTATTCAGGATCATAATCCCTGACAAGTAGAGGAGGATGAGGCAGCTCTTTACCTCAGTGTTGTGAAGTAACTTGTCCTGTTGTTTGATTAGGACAGATTTTGTGTGTACTGATAGGACAGCGGCCGTTTTGTTTTTCTTGATAATTGTTTCCCAGACAAAACAAGCCATTATAACTAATGAAAGGTATTTGGGAATATATAATGAAGTAATATTTAAGTATTTTTATTTTCTTAATTCCGGGAGAATCAATCTAAGCTATGACCCCTTTCCCCTGTCATAGTGGATTATTATTATTATTGTTATTATTATTATTACTGTTTCTTCATCTGATGCATAAATATGTCTAAAATGAGGAGCAAAATGCTGCACCAAAATGCACTACATTTTGGAGCACAATAAGCTGGAATTCATGCACAGCCACAATAGTAAATATTGGCCAATATATATTGTTGCTGCTACTTCAGGAGCTAATTATATTTATGAAAAATGTATTAATACAATAGTTATTTTATTTTATATATCTCCAAACAGCAAGAATATTAATGCATTAGTCGCTCCGAAATATGCTTCTCATGTATTCATAGTCATCATTGACCACCCTTTACTTTATGACTTTACTTTATGCAATTTTGTCTGTCAAATTTCCCTGGTAAACTAATAAACATAGAGGTTTGAATCATAAACCATAATTTAAGCATTTTATTAGGCACATGCTGAACTTTATATTACGCTTGTACAACAATATAATTTTATGAAGATTTAGGTGCACATATGTTCCATAAAACAACAAAAGAATGAGAACTGCTTCAATTTTAATGGAGAAATCGCTAAATCTTTACAAAGAATTAGAAATTTTAATTACAAACACTGGATACAAAACTGACTCAGTTTTCATCTTATTTACAAATATACATAATGTAATCAGTACGTTACTGACTCATATTACTAAATTTATATTACTAAATGTAACACTCTAAACTGTATAGGATATACCGTACATATCCACATCTCAGTTCTTAGTAAGTTAAAGGGATTTTCTAAGATTTTTTTACAGATGATCTATCCTATGGCGCATCTCAGTCCCATTGAAGTAAATGGGACTGAGCTGGAATACCAAATATGGCCTCAAATGGATGGCACTGTGCTTTTTGAGCTGAGAGATGGCTGTGGCACTACTGTGAGCATTGGTTCTTTCTCCAACAGCTGATTGGTGGAGGTCCCGTATATAGGACCCCTACCGATCAGATACTGATGACCTATCCAGGAGATAGAAAAGTCTTGGAAATCCCACTTAAAGGGGACGTCTCAATTCAGCAAATGACATTTATCATGTAAAGAAAGTTAATACAGAGTACTTACTAATGTATTGTGATTGTCCATATTGCTTCCTTTGTTGGCTTAATTTATTTTTCCATCACATTATACACTGAGCATATCCAGGGGTTATGACCACCCTGCAATCCAACAGTGGTGGTCGTGCTTGCACACTATTAGAAAAAGCAACAGCCTACAGTATGTGCATTCCCACCGGAGAGGCCAGCCCTTTTTCCAATAGTATGCAAGCACAGCCACCGCGGCTGGATTGGAATTTGATGGAAAAACGAATAAAGCCAGCAAAGTAGGCAATATGGACAACAGGGGCCGACTGGGAGCTAAAAGTGGCCCTGGAAAAAAAAAAAGTAAAAGTGGCCCCATGTTGCAGGCAGGTCCAAATTGACTGAAGGCCGGGCAAAATAATTTGGCAGGGCCAACAATACTGTAGTGCAGAGCAATATACCACCCCAGCTGAACCAAATACCACAGTGAGGCACATAATACTGCCATCTGCTCTACAGTTCACTACAGTATATCGCTGTCCTGAGGATTCAGGAGGGCACCTGCGGATGCTGGCCAGGTGCGTAAGAAAGAATCAGATCATTATGTACCTGGCTGTTGGCCGTGAGGAGGGCTTGGGTGGCCCTCCCAGGCATCGGCCCACCGGGAAATTTCCCTGTAGGGTCTATGGCCAATCCTCCTCTGATGGTCAATCACAATACATAAGTAAGTGCCTTGTATTAACTTTCTCTACATGGTAAAAGACACTTGCTGAAGGAAGATGACCCCTTTAAGTAAACAATGGCAAGAAACTTTTAATTGACTTTTTCAAACACTGTTGCTAAAAGGTAGACGGCACGCAGTTAGACAGTGAAGAGGACAAAGCATTCACCAATACCAAGGATACTTCAAACAGCTGATCGGTGGGGATCCCAGTGATCTGATATTAATTATGTATCCTACGGTTAGATCATCAATATATGAGTGTTGCACAATGCCTTTAATCATATCACATTTATTGTAAAGGGCTTGTACATCTTTGGGGGAGGGTTTGGCAAACTCCACTTCTTTGCAGACTTGCAAAGAGATTCCTACTTACCTGCTTTCTGGTGCTGATTCCCAGCTCCTTTGCTCCCCTGCCTCAGTTGCTCCGCTGGGCTCCATGCATGTAAACTTTCTGTTTGACACCACTGCAGCCAATCACTGGCCACAGAGTTGAACTGCTCCCCTTGCATCATGACAGATGATCATTTGATGTAAGCGGAGTAGGTCATCACTGTGGTCAGCGATTGGCTGCAGTGGCATCAAACCGGAACTATACATACAGGTAGCGCAGCAGAGCAGCCGAGGCAGAGGAGCGAAGGACCTGGGAGACAGCACACAAGTATGTTTCCCTTTGAAGGTCAGCCCAGAAGGGGGGTTTAACAAAAACCTGCCCAAACTTTTGTGACCTCTTTAAAGAACATAATGTAACATTTACACATAAAACATGTCCCCCTGATGGCAGTACCATTTCTCTGCTGTATCACTGAAGATAAAGCTGTTAATGCTAAGGATTTCTGCACTTAGAAATTAAAAAGAATCCTCCCTTGATTGCAGATTTTAAGACAGAAGTCAGATTGTAGTATCCCCGTTCTTTTAACAAGTGACATTCACAGACATGTTGCAGGTGATACCTGTACTGGCACATGTCATATATGAGACTAAAAGCTGTATTTAGGTCATATGCAGCCGTCCTGCTGTAGCCAGGCCTCAGGAGTGCACAGCACAGCCAGAACTACTGCATTATTGAACAGATGGATTTACAAGGGCAGATTAACCCCTTCAAATCTGCTGGTTAATACCACCTGACTAGAGCTATCAATGTATTAAGACACCAAATGCTGGATAATGTAACATGTAACACATACATCGTGCAGTAATATAATATACGCTGAAATATCTATCTATAGCTAAAGAATCTATCTACTATCTACTATCTATCTATCTATCTATGTATCTATGAAAGGTTCCGTGAGGGGATTGAAACGTCACTGTGACATTTGTGAATAAATACACTTGATTGTTCACTTTCTACAGAGGAGTGCTGTGGATTTATTTGGTTTTTATCTATCTATCTATCTATTTATTATCTATATTATATAGCAGATATTATACTTTATAGTAAAGAGTATTGAATTCATTCTAGAACGTCGAGGAGTTCGAGGATACAAACTAGTAATTTTTTCTTGCAATTTGACTGCACATAGATTTATATTGCAGAAAAATAAAATAGGATTTGACAATCTACTAGTGTTACCTTGGTAACTACAGACACTTAATGACTCAAAAAATGGTAAATTTGACACTATATTTGTCTGTATTGAACAGCATGAACTAAGATTGCTGTAAGTACAAAATTCAAGACCTGGTATTTTATACAAGCAACTTTGAAATAACAGACATTTTAGTGTGAATTATTTCCAAACCTTTCTGAGAAGACCATCCCAGACCAGATTTCCTGTGGCGGATTTTCAGTTCCACCATGTATTATGCATACTTTCTTTGAGAAGACAATCATCTTGGAAAACCACTTTTCAATGCAGTTTGGGGGTTTTCATCTCAAAATGGTTTCACTGTATTTTTTAAATCATGTTTTCAATTTATATATTTTTTAAATCAAAGAACTTTACATGACATATGCTGCTCAGCATGTAATAATGTGAAGAAATCTTTTAGTAGATTTAATGATATTATGCAAATAGTTCAACATCTAAACTCCACCACTCATTAAATAGCATTTTGAATAAATATGAAATAAAAAGCGAATCTGAATCTTTTCAGATTCACTTCTGAAGATTCTTCTTAAATCTTTGTACGCTAACGCTACGTACACATAATATAATTTGTACGCTAATGCTATGCATCTATTAATTTGTACACTAATGCGTAGGTATTCACTTAAGTAGAGTACTTTTACTGTATGTTCGTAATTTTTGTGGGCCTAGACAATAATAAACTAAAGCTTCGTATGCACTTTGTACACTCATGCTTACGCATTCGCGGGAATGTTCGCAGAACACAATTTTTTTTAACGCAACTTGAAACGAATCGAATCTTATCCGAGTCAAATCTTTTTAAAAATTTGGCAAATATTCGCCGAAGCGAATCTTGGAAGATTCGCTCATCTCTACTTCCAGCCAAATAGTGCAGTAATGCATTGTCTAACCCAGGGATGGCCAACCTGAGGCTCTCCAGCTGTTGTAAACTACAACTCCCACCATGCCCTGCTGTAGGATGATAGCTGTAGTCAGTGTGGGCATGCTGGGAGTTGTAGTTTTGCAACATCTGGAGAGCCTCAGGTTGGCCATCCCTAAACTGTAACTGCACATATGGGCAACTTTGCTACTCAGATAACGAGAAACCTAAGAAACAAACCTATGGGAAGTCTAATGGCTCCTTTTCCTAGTGTCTATTTTGGAAAACAATGGGAGAAAGAATAGCTACAACTATTGGTATTTTAAAAAAAAGTGTTTGAGAAGCAGAACTGATATCATAAATTGAGTGAATCTCATGTATGGTTTGAAGGAGCCAAACTATGTTGGTTCCATATAATGCTCTTGATCTGGGAAATGCTTTGAAGCCCCAGACATTACTTACATATTACTGAGACTTAAAGAACTCCCGCAAAAAATTTTATTCTCTGACCTGTTAGAAAGGTGCATGATGTAATCTATAGTGAATGCAATCTTCTCATCAAAGACTGCATTTCTGAGTTATCCCCTCTCTTCTAATTGTAGCTGGGTCATGTGACCAACTCCCTGACCTCCAACTGACCCAGGACAGGAAGCCAGTCACTTCTCTATTTATTCCTATGAGACTGAAAGTGAGGCTCCCATAGGAATGCATAGAGAAATAGACTTCCTGTCCACACATAAGATGCTGTGTGAGTTGGTGGGTCTGATTATAAGTCACACGACACAAATGAGAAACATCAGGGAGATATAACTCTCAAATACAGCCATTGGTAAGAAAATGACATTCACTACAGATTATATCATGTACATTTCTAGCAGGACACGGAATAATTTTTGCGGGAGTTCTTTTTTAATTTCAACTAAAGATGATAAAACTGTAATTATTAAGCCTTTTTTAAGGAAACCTTTCATTTGCCAATCATCTCACTAGTCCTTTCTTAATAGATCAAGAACATGACTTTCTGGATCAGTTGCAGCCATGACTATGTGCCCTGATGAATCTGAGAGGTTTCTTGATTACTATCTTACATGCAGATCCTGGCAGTATTCTTATAGTAAGGGTACATAAGCCACTGAAGGGGGCACCAAGGATAGCCTAGGAAGCAGGTATTGTGCACTCCACAAACGCTATTGTATCTTTGTATTATTTAAACATTTCACAACATTTTTACTAGACTAATGTATGTATTAAGCTGTTATTTGGTTACTGTATGTTGGCATCCCTTGTACACTGCATGGTAGCATTGACAGTACTAAGACATTGGGTGGTACTATTTCTTAGGTACTATACAATATGTTTTTATGATGATATCAACACTGTTTTGCAATAGTGAGTCTCTTGCTTCTTACCAGTTGGTTATGAACCTGTACAATTATTACTTGCCTTTACATTGCCTTCATTGCCGGCAATGTCCTGGATTCAATGCTTACTATTTGATTGTTAAAATGCCTAATAGTCCTAGTAGTAGCCATTTATTTATTACCAAAAGATCCCTTGTAGTTTATTACCTCCAACTTTTACTTTCACCTTGATAGAAACATAGCAAAAACATAGAAGATTGACGGCATAAAAAGACCACCTGGTCCATCTAGTCTGCCCTTTTATTATTCCTTTATTGTTATCTTAGGATAGATACATGTTTATCCCAGGCATGGAAGTTTGTTCCAAGCTTCTACTACTCTTTCAATGAAATAATATTTTCTAATCTTCATCCCGACCTTCACGAATTATTTAACATTAAAACAGTGTATCTCTTTTCTATATTGTCTTTTTTAATTTATTGATCAGGTCAATTATGTACATGTCACCAATGAAACCACTGATTGGCCAACCAGTTGGGGAGAGAAGCTGTAGCCCTTGAATCAGGATGCTCTGAGTAGGTGAGTATTTTGTTTGAGCACCATTTTCCGGCCCTAGAGAATTTTAATTTTATTACATGGGTTGTTATGGATGTGATGATATCAATAATGTTTTGTTTTTGCATTCTTTTAAATTTTTTAGTAATACAACATTGTGGTCTATCATAAATTTTAAAAACCCAAATAAATTCTCTAATGCCTAGGACAGGGCCATGTAGAATAGCTGTTCTCCTGTCACCAATCTTGTTGGGGCAGTGACATTACCCAGAAGATCATCACAAGAAATATTTTCATCTCTATTTTTATCTATATTTCAGTCACAGGGAACAAAAAGGGTTAATTATCAATTTGATGTATGGGACTAACATCAATTTAGATTCTATTATACCACATGATTTTCTATGTATCGTACCAACGCTGGCCATGAAAATGCAATTTGAAAGGTCAGAACTTAAGTTATGTTTTCATTAATGTAATTGCTGTAAAACCTAGAAGGGCTCCTGAAGGTTAATTCAAAAGCTATGTTATATACTGGACATGTTTGTGCTTATAAACACCTCTATTAATAATAAGCCTCTTAAGAAACCCTTAAAAAACAATATTAGAAGAGAGGATACTTCAAGGAAATAAAAGTAACCTTCTAAAGTGACCATCCTGCCTCAGGACCCTTTGATTCCGCAAATGCATTTATTTTTTAGTCATAGAACTTGGGTTTTTAATTAGCGTCCAAATAGATTCTACTGAATTAAATGTTCCAACTGGCCTAAATATTTGTGCATAAGACTCTGTATTCTCCTAGGACCTCAAAGTGTTTCTCTTGTCTCTTACGTTTTTTCATTTTTTTAAAAAATTTTTTCTCCTTCTTTCTCTAAAATTTGCCAATCATTATAAAATTTGCATTCAGATTCACTGCATATTTTTTTTTTTAAATTTGGTTTGAATCCAATTCACTTAGAATCCATTCATTTACTGTATTGCCAATATCTATATATACAAGCAATATGACATCCAAAAATATGATAACCAAATAAGAATGACAAAGAAAGAAAAATACTCTGATGTTGGTAAGAGTCCTGCAGTCCGTACTCCTTCCTCAGACATATATTCAGACATAAACTCATACCAGCAGGGAGCAAATATGAACTTCGACTTCAACAGAACAATGTCCAGAATAACTATGTGCAATAATATGAACTTCGACTTCAGCAATACAATGTCCAGAATAGCTAATATATAATAGCAGAATAGATAAAATATTCCAACAAAGATTTATTTGACTAAATGTGGAAGAAATCTACTTCAATAATATAGAAATATCTGAATATGCGTCATGTACAACATCACACAAGGCATGGAAATATGTAATGTATTAGTGTAAGGATAGAATATTCACTAGTGAAGATCGAGCACCCCGATGTTCGGGTGCTTGGGTGCTCTGGCCGAACACTAGGTGGTGTTCAAGTGCTCGGCCGAGCACCCGAGTACAATGGAAGTCAATGGGAGAACACCAGGCACCCCCTGCTCTGCAGAGGGGAGGGTGTCTGGTCAATAGGTAAACATGAGAAAATGGTGGAAACACCACTGAAATAGTTACGGAACAGCATGGGGAGGATGTCTGGATGCATGGACTACAAAGTCGCTGCTATTAACGATGATGTCCGACTATTACGCCACTTTTACGGAATGACAAAAATACCCCCCCAAACCCAAGATAACATCGATTTTATAGGAAATATTGTTAGGAAACATATATTTACTTGTACGTAAAGCGCAAGTAGCAGCACGCCCTCACCCCTAATGTTTTACACTGTCAGATCAGCAGCAGTCACTCGCCCTGAATGTTTTACACGGTCAGCTCAGCAACAGGCACTCGCCCCTAATGTTTTATACGGTCAGATCAGCAGCAGACCCTCACCCCAAAGGTTTTTGAGTGTCAGCAGCATTGAACTTCAACTTGTCAGGATGAGGACCAGAGTGAAGAAGTAACATAGTAACATAGTAACATAGTTTATAAGGCCGAAAAAAGACATCTGTCCATCCAGTTCGGCCTGTTATCCTGCAAGTTGATCCAGAGGAAGGCAAAAAACCCCTGTGAGGTAGAAGCCAATATTACTCACTTTAAGGGAAAAAATTCCTTCCTGAAGAGAAGAGGAAGTAGTGGACGATGAAATCACTGGCCTAACATGGGAAGGAGGCAAGCTGAGCGAGGACAGCAGTACAGAGGGGGAGATTTGCGCAGCACCGCAACAGGCTGTAAGAGGCGGTGGGGTGGCAAAAGGGAGAAGGCAGGCCACACCAACAAGTGTGGACGATAAAAGAATTGTCATTTGCAACCTGTGCCGTACCAAAATGAGCAGGGGCATGAACACTAGCAACCTGACCACCACCAGCATGATCTTCATGGCAGCAAAGCACCCTAATAGGTGGGCTAAACGCCTGGATCCACAATCGGTGTCTGCGTGTCACACCACTGCCTCCTCTTCCCTGTATTACGTGCTAGCCAAGACGCAGGCCCAGATGCCTCCCCCCTGCACCTGGACCTTCTCAAGAACCATCAGCGAGCACATCCACTTCTGTGTCCCAGCGCAGCATACAGATGTCCATATACCAGGCCTTTGAACGAAAGTTCAAATACCCAAACACCCACCCACAGGCCATAGCACTAAATGCACACCTTTACAAATTGCTGGCGCTGTAAATGTTGCTTGTGGACACTGAGGCTTTTCAC
The DNA here is from genome assembly GCA_900303285.1 of Rhinella marina. Lineage (NCBI taxonomy): Eukaryota > Metazoa > Chordata > Amphibia > Anura > Bufonidae > Rhinella > Rhinella marina. Next base: position 68,943 of record ONZH01006973.1, on the reverse strand, counting down.
AGTCTGATGGCGGCGGCTGTCCCTCGTTACTCAGTACCTAGCCGCCACTATTTTTGACGGTGTGCCCTCACCGCCTTACACCAGCATGTGTCCTGTAACATAACCCGTGCCCTGACCGATGCAGTTACGGGGAAGATACACTTAATGACTGACACATGGACAAGTGCTTCTGGTCTTCCCTGACGGCACACTGGGTGAACGTTGTGGAGGCTGGGAGCGAGTCGTACCCTGGGATGGCACAGGTGCTACCGACACAAAGGATTGCGGGCCCTACTTCCATCAGGATTTCCGCCATCACCTACATTAGCGGCTGCAACCCCTCCTTCTCCTCCACCACTTCCATCTAAGAACTCTCATCTTGCAGCACCAGTCAGACTTCAGTCAGTAGCTTGAAGCAGTTTAGCACAGCGGTGGGGAAGCGGCAACAGGCTGTGCTGAAACTTATTTGTTTAGGTGACAAACAACACACCACCACAGTGCTGTGGCAGGTTATAAGGGACCGGGCTGAGCTGTGGCTCTCGCCACTCAACCTACAACCAGGCGTGATTGTGTCTGATAATGGCCACAACTTGGTGGCGGCTTTGGAGCTTGGCAAGCTCACACACATACTGTCACGCTCAGGTGTGAGGGGAAAACCACACAGAGCATAGGAGGGAAAGAGGATTAGGCCTGGAAACTAAGGTAGGTAGATGGACAGGAAACCATGAATCTAATCCTGATTGACTACCAGTATGAACAGGCCTCAAAGGTAGGCGAGTTCATACACAGAAACCTAAACCAAACTGATCCTATAGGACCCTGGAACTAATGACAGGAATGAGTCTACCTGTTCTTCCAACAGGAAGGACGAATAGCAGTCTCCCTCAGGCCAAACAACTGCTTCAACTTAGTGGTTCAGTGGTTTCTCCAAACCTACACCAATTTGCCTAAGCTGCTGGTGAAGGTGCCCATTTCTGAAAGTCACCTACAGCTTCCGCCGGTCTGGAAACGCTGTAGCAGCACTTATACTTGCCAGCTCACTGACTGCTGTGCGACCTGAGCACGCACTTGAACTCTACTTGCTCACAATAAAGACGGACAGAGTTGCATGTGGAAAAAAGTTCTGATAAGCGGCCTAGTGTCACAACTAGGAGGGAAAATTTTTGTAAAATGGTAAAGGAGTACCTAGCTGGCAATGTCAATGTCCTCAGCGATCCCTCTGTGCCTTATAAATATTGGATGTCTAAGCTGGACACATGGCACGAACTGGCATTCTACGGCTTTGAGGTTCTGGTCTGCCCTGCCGCCAGCGTTTTTTCTAAACGGTTATTTAGTGGTCTCAATGAAGACGAACAGTGCTGCATGTGGAAAAGGTTCTGATAAGCGGCCTAGTGTAACAACTAGCAAGGAAACGTTTTGTAAAATGGTAAAGGAGTACCTAGCTGACAATGTCAATGTCTTCAGCGATCCCTCTGTGCCTTATAAATATTGGTTGTCTAAGCTGGACACATGGCACAAACTGGTGTTCTACGCTTTTGAGGTGCTGGCCTGCCCTGCCGCCAGCGTTTTTTTGGAGCGGTTATTTAGTGCCGCTGGGGGCATAATAACTGCTAAGCGCATCCGCCTGTCAACTGAAAATGCTGACAGGTTGAAGCTAATCAAAATGAACAAGGCCTGGATTGCCACTGACTTCGCTACCCCACCAGAGGAAAGCGGCTGAACATAAAGGAACTTTAAATGTGACTTTTAAGGTGTATTGAATACTCTGTATTTCCATGAACCCCTTCCTCTTCTCATCCTCTTCCTCCATCATATCAAACTGCTTATTTGGCTGCCCTCGCCTTTAAATATTTAAGAGGTTCACCAGCAGGCCCTCACCCCTAATTTTTTAACCTAAAAAAATTAACCTCACTGTGGTCCTCCTGACATGTTGACCTAACAAGAACCTGTCTTGCGCCGCCCTCCAAACTGGGACATGAAGCTAGGAGTTTTGGATGACTTTGTTTCTTGGGCTCTGCCAGCAGGCACAGTTTCACCGCGCCCAGAGCCATCGCCTCTACGTTCACCATCAGCAGCACGCCCACTTCCCCGTCCCTTTCTGCTCGCCTTGCGCATATTATATAGTATATATGCAACTTTGTCACAAGTACAGTAGTGCAGATTTTTATTAAGTGTATGATCAGAAAAATTTTACCAAATTTCAAATATGTAGAATTTGCAAACGTTATAGAACAGCCGCAAATGAGGAACAACGGCCTAAATTAACTGTAGAAAAAACACCAACGGATGTGAAGTATATAGACTACAGAAACGTTATAATGCACACGCTGTTCACGTAGTGTTAGTGTCAGGACACACTTGCGTTCTTTTTGCCCCAAAAGAAAAAAAAATGCAGCCAGATATAACAGTGGACTTTTGTGTCTTTTGAACAGAAACACTAGCCCTACCCAGCCAATACCTATCCTTACAGTATAATTCCCTACTTGCAGAAATGTTATACAGCAGACGCAAATGAGAAACTGCGGCCTAAATTAATGGTAGAAAAAATAGCAATGTATGTCAGCTATATAGACAACAGAAAGGCTATAATGCACACTTTGTGCATGTACTGGTAGTGTGAGGGCGCACTTGCGTTCTTTTTGCCCCAAAAGAAATAAAAAAAAAATGCAGCCAGATATAACAATGGACTTTGGTGTCTTTTGAATAGAAACACTAGCCCTACCTAGCCAAATCCTATCCCTACAGTATAATTCCCTCCTTGTGCAAATGTAATACAGCAGATACAGCTGAGGAACTGCTGCTTAAATTAACGGTAGAAAATATACCAACGGATGTCAGGTATATAGACTTTTGAAAGGTTTTAATACACACGCTGTGCACGTACTGGTAGTGTCAGGGCGCACCTGTGTTCTTTTTTCCCCAAAAGAAATAAAAAATGCAGCCAGATATAACAATGGACTTTGGTGTCTTTTGAACAGAAATACTAGCCCTGCCTTTCCAAATTCTATCCCTACAGTATAAGTCCCTACTTGCGCAAATGTTATACAGCAGACGCAAATTAGGAACTGCGGCCTAAATTAATTGTAGAAAAAATAGCAATGTATGTTAGCTATATAGAAAATAGAAAGGCTATAATGCACACTTTGTGCACGTACTAGTAGTGTCAGGGCGCACTTGCGTTCTTTTTGCCCCAATAGAAATAAAAAAAATGCAGCCAGATATAACAATGGACTTTGGTGTCCCTCCTTGCGCAAATGTTGTACAGCAAGACGCAAAAGAGGTACTGCAGACTTAACAGCAGAAATAATAGCAAAGAATGTCAGGTATATAGTATACAGAGAGTAATACAGCGTGCAGCAGCTGCACTGGTGGCGTAAATGGCAGGCCACCTAGCGCTATTTTTAACACCCGCAAAATAAAATAAAAAGTTTGCCAGCAAGATATAATAGCCCTTAAAAGGGCTTTTGGGTCTTTGAAACAGAAATTCTATCCCTGCCTAGTGTGCTTCTCTCCCTCCTTACATCAGCTCTCCCTGCTCGGTCTGAGCCGGTCACATGTCACCAGGTGCTTTATAGCACCCAATGACGCGTTCCCGGCCTGCCAATCACTGTAATGCCAGTAGCTAACATGGCTACTGACATTATAGTGAATGCCAGTACCTTCCCGCACGCTAATTGGCTAATTAGTGTGCGGGAAGGGGACTTGAGCATGGCGATAGAGTACACGTGGTGTTCGGCCGAACACCGCGTGGTCCCGAGCGCCGCCGTGTTCGGCCGAATACTATATTCGGCTGAACATGTTCACTCAACACTAATATTCACACATTCAAGGATCTTACAAGTATCAGTAAAGTCTTCAAGGCTCTTAAAACTGTAAACATCTGGATAGCTTTGTGCAGTATCTCAATCTTAATTTTAATTCATATGCTTTATACTAATTGACTTAACTGATCTTATAAAAAACACCAATCTTCCTTCCTGGGTATCTTGTTATATATATACCAGGTATCACTGGAGGACAAATCTACCCTTAAAACATATTAATAAATATATTAAAAATATTCCCACATAAAGAAACAAAAATAATAAAACAATAATCAGATAGTACAATTGGATTTTGATCACTTAGAAGGAATACAAAGTACAATATAGTGAGAAAATACAAAGGATTCATGCCACTATTGTGGTCACTCACGTTTTAGACCTTGTTGGAAGCAATCACTCCAAAACATAATTTTCTGGATATAATGATGTTCTGAATGTTGTCAGATTTATCAGATGCTGCAGCAGAGACCAGTCTCACATGTTGATGGCATAATCCAGATAAGAAGATATGCAACTAGGCAGGTGGGAAACTTTCCTTCAATGCCTAAAAGCAGAGCAATCGCCCCAAAAGGGGCACCCCACTTATCGGTGGCTGACCCTGTACTAGGTATACCTTCCTGATACCTTGTATTCCTTTATTCCTTTTAAGTGATCAATATCTAATCTGATTATTGTTCTGATATTTTAGTTTTTTTTACGTGGGAATATTTTTAATATATTTATTAAAAGTTATGTTTTAAGGGTACATTTGTCCTCTAGTGATACCTATGTGAATACATACCCTATTTATACATATAATTCAGTAATATAGTTATATATACATCACCCTTCAATCTGAGTTATTTTGAGAGCCGAGTGACTTTTATTAGACCTCCCAATAGGTAACATATTCTGACCAATCCAAAAGAATTTGTGTCACAGGAAACTCAAACCCCAAGCATTGCCAATATCACAGTTTACATGCAAACATTTTTAATATGAATATATACAGTTATTTTTGGCTAAAGGGCTTATTAATGTAAGCTTATTAATTGGCTCATTAATTGGCTTATTAATGTAAGAACAGGGAATTCTGTTTCAATAGTTTTAGTTTTTGGAGAGTATATGAAAATGGATCGATCACATATTGGTGAACCTGTCTTCTTCTGAACTTGATGTGCTGCCACATTCTAGTTCTTTACAGTAAATACACTTTTCTTTCTATCCAAACTGATTGTAGAGTAACAGTAACTAACAGTTCTCCTCTGCATTGAAATCACTTCTTAAAGAAAAGCTTTGGCTGAATTGACTGGGAAAGTCGTAAAATCAAAAAGCAAAACAAAAGCTGTTTCAGCTACAAAACACGCTGCCAGCCTGTTCAAACAGGGGGACAAATGGAAACCAATTCTTACTTGACATAGAATCATGTGCATTGTTTTCACAAGCGCTCCAGTGAGATTGTCCTTCTTGTTTGGACAAGTGCTTCTGGTTTCAGAGGGTCAATAAATTCCTCTCTGATAAGTTGCAGCGCGTTACTTGTAAAATAAAGGTGGGAAAGGATGGGGGAAGACCGCTTATGTACATTTCAGATGTGTGAATTACAGGGGAAAGATTACTTTATTCAAAAGAAAATATGGAACCAACATATTCTGTAGAGTGGTACCATTCAAGGTTTTAGGGAACACAAAAAGAGAGGATGCAGCCAGAAAATTTACAATCTAAAAGAACTGCAGAAACTGATACAAGAGTTGGGCTTGTGTTGAGCTACTGGGTGCTGGGAAGAGAAAATGAAAGCTGCAGAGGTGGATTCATTCACAATGGTGGTTTTACATATGTTGTTTTGTGGCTTTTTTCCCATTATAGAAAGATATAGAACTTACTAATATAATTTAGCAGTCTGAAATTATCTGTTCCAATCTAGAATCCCAGCTAAGCATGAGCGAAAAAGTTCAGACTGAAACAAGTTTGGTCCGAATATTGCTGTTTTATGGAAGGCAGGTGCACCTGAATCTTTCCGGGTTAGTTATGGACGAATTCACTAAAACTGTGCGTAGTGTTATTTTAATGCACATGTCAGTGGGAAAAAAGCACTAGGGAAGAAGAAGAAGAGTTCTCACAAGACCCTGAGAGGAAGTGTGTGTGTGGGGGGGAGGCTTGCCCTAATTGGCTCATAGGCTGATAGACAGCGTGGATGGCCCAATCAGTGCTGCAGCAGGCTGAAGGTGACCTAGCAGAACTAGAAGAACACCATTCTGTGCTGGGCTGTGAATGAGAGTGGTTGGGTGTTACAGTGCCTGTCAGGAAAACAATCTTAGGGAGTCAGGGACAGTGAAAAATCAATCAGGGACAGTTGGATATCAATCAACTAAGCCTATTGTCAGGGGAAGGGAAAGTCTAGGATTCCAAAGAAGAATTGTGTGTGTTGTGTTCAATAGAGGGAACCAGGGCAGCTGACAGACAGGAAAAGAGGAGAAAGGACCAAGTATGAGAAGTGCAGATGCACCTCAAAAGCAAATACTTTCATTTTGTTTCCCCATTTTCACAGAAATATTTTTTTTTAATATAAATGCATATGATTACTGCAGCAATACCCATGGTGTAAGCAATCTACCTGTCTGAATTAAGTTGAAATTGAGAGTCAAGCCTCAGTCGTCTGTTTATGTATTTTCAGTTTCCACACAGTCACAGTTTAATTTAATTTGGGGTTTAGGCGGTTGTGAAATATAATTAAGCAGCATATATACATGATTATCGCAGAAATACCCATGCTGTCGCAGCAATCTACCTGTGTGTTAAGTTGAAATTGAGTGTCAAACCTCAAATGTCTGTTTATGTATATTGGTTGGAATTTACCTTTTTCTTTTTTTTTTTTTTTGGGGGGGGGGTTAAATTTATTTAAAGTACTACATAAATGTACATTATTACGGCCTCATTACTGCCATTTTCTCACAGTCCAGGCAGTGCTGGGGCCTGCATCATGCTGCTGCCACTAATACCTGAGGGTCAGTTCCTGTGTATTCACTTTACACACGGTTGAAAAATGTATATTCTTTTTTGAGGGGGTGGGGGGGATAACAAGATTGAAATTTAAACATTTTTTTTTTTTTGGGGGGGTGATGGGTAACATGGTTAAAATGTATTTATTTAATTTTTGGGGGGGTTACGTTTCATGTGGCGGAATATGTTCACGATTACTGTATTAGTACAGAAATTTTCACATAGTCCAGGTAGGCTGAATGCGATCAGTAGACCTCTCCTTGCTGCCAGCGTCCTATCTTGTCACTCTTGCTGTCTGTCTGTCTGCCTACCTACCACTACATTGTGTATAGCTGCTGTAAGCTGAGGCCTGCGTCATGTTACTGATGCCAATTGCCAACCATCATGTTCTGCAAAGACACTTTTTTTTAAATCTCATAACATTGTGTATGTTTAAACATCATCAGCCCCTGTTAAGGGACAACTTTTGAAAGCTTTGGACAAAAAGACATAGGAGGCTAGAAGGGATTTTATACCAATTTTTAGGGCAATTGGAGCAACTTTAAAATTGATTTGGTTCTGAACTAAACTTTTTTTTAAATTTGGCAAAAGGACCTGCAAAGAATTTTGACTGATCCATCTTTTATCCAAGCACCTCCACTTCCTACTTGTGCTCTACAAAGGACAGTATTTCCTATTTTGGCACATATTTATTGCTGTCTTGGTAAGCAAGCTCCATTCATCCCTAATTCTTATGGATAGCTTGAGAAAGGGAATGACAGACCTACTGAGATGAGCCATTCAGCCTGCCCATTCACACACAACACTCAGAACATGCCTACACAAGAAACACAGTCCTTTATTAACAACAAGCTGGAAGTAGAGGTGTCATGGCCTAGGACTGAAACCAATATTTTTATATCAGGGCAGAAATAACTTAAAGGGAACCTGTGATCTCTGAAACACCCCCTGAACTAGAGTATCCGTTGTATAGTGTAAATGATGCTGAATCCGAATATGTAAGTTTTATCTTCCTCTCCATTATGTGAGTGAGCACCGGAGTCCACTGAGTGCATTTTACTGCAGGTTTGTGGGAGCAATGCATCGGAATGGAAGTGAGTATGAAGATAAAACTTACATATTTGGATTCATCATCACTTACACTATGCAACACTTTCTCTAGTTCACAGGGTGTTTCGGAGATGACAGGTTCCCTTTAAGTATATTAGTGAGTCTTCTATCTTACTATATTAGCACTTTTAAGGATATATTTCTTACTTACAACCCCTTTAAGAAATAATTCCTTTTCCTCATTTAGTTTACATTTTTATTCTACTATATCCCAATACTTTTTATTTCATATATGGTAAAACAACTCAGCTGATCTAGGAAAGGGTCCAATGTGTGCATTGGTCTATGGTTCTGATTGCTAGCTACTCAAGGATAGGCTATAAAAATGTCTTCAGACCTGCTGCGACAACTTCATTTACTTCGGCATGATGAAATGGGCAGATATGAAATACGAAAATAATTACGTGGAGGTCAACACCAGCTGCTCCTTGTCCACAGATTTTACAGCATCTGTACGGTAATAAACCTACAGTACTGGATATTGAAATACAAAGGGGACTGGTGCTAAGGGGTCTATTGTGAACTTCAAGCTTGAATTTGTGAGATATGACATTTTCCATGTTTGCACAGAACAAGTGTATTACATAATGCTGATAAACAGACTTTTGGCAGATTTAAACCAATTGCCAATATTGTCCCTGAAGAGTAAAACTCCAAAAGTCTATATTCTCATTATGTCTCATTACGTATGAAAAGATTTTGATGAGTGAAGAGGATAATATTAAAAAAATTAAATCAGCATAAGAATGTTTCAAAAACACTTTAAAACTAAGAAAATTGTAAAGAGAATTTCCTCAAATTGCAGTACAGCTCAGCTGCATCTCGATGACTTTGTCTGATTACCTTGAGTGCAAGTCATGGCAGTACCATAGAATCCATGAGTCCGTCATTACAAGTTTACAACCATTATGATCATATATACTGGATGTAGTAAAAAGATGGTTCCTGGAACATTAATTGTATAGATAATTCATAAGCGTTAAAATGAAAGGGGGGGGGATAGATTACAGAAAGTAGGATAAACCAAGGAAAGAAGCATCCCCTGACTGTATTTCAATCAGTATGGATAGAGAGGAGGAGAACAATAAGAGGGCTTCCCATCTTATAAAATTATGTAATGTCACTAGGATAAGCCATTCATTTATGATGAGAGATGGTTTATCCCCTAGAAGTCACATTAATCCTAATAAGAAAATACAGCATTAGTACAACCTGTTTCCTTTCCTAAGTTTTTCCTGCCTATTGGCTGTGTGGGACACTGCAACCAGTCCAATTCACTTGAAAGAGGTTGTGCTGCAGCTCCCTGCACAGTGGGTGCCAGGGATAGCACCATTTATCAGAACTGATGGGGATCCCAGATGTTGGACTCTCATTGACCATAAAGAGATACCATATCCCAATGAAATGACATCACTATATAAAATAGAAATAACTTGTTATGGCGTTTCCTGGGACATTTAATTGGATAGCCTATGAAAATGAATGAAACTAGCATTAGGCATAGCTGCAACCACAGGAACAGTACTATGCCTGTGTAAGCAACCTGCAGCTTAGAGGTGAAGGGGCATGATGGATCAATATATCTGTAAATATCTACGTATATCTTTCTATATCTCTATCTATCTAGCGTATCCACATGGATGAATAAAAGCATTTTCTTCATTTTTCATTGATTTTAGAATGCTGCCTGTTTGCTACTTTATCTATCTATCTGGCTGTCAGTCTGTCTATCTATCTATCTATCTATCTATCTATCTATCTATCGCATTTGGAAAATCTTCAGACCCTTTCACTTTTTACATATTTTGTTATGTTGAGGCCTTGTGCTAAAATTATTTAAAAAAATAAGTTTCCCTTCATCATTTTGCACTGAATACCCCTCAATGAGTAAGTGATAACTGAGTTTTAGAAATTTTTACAAATGTATTAAAAAAGGAAAAGCTAAAATTTGAACTGTTGGGAGCCTCCCAATTCTATTAAGATGCTTCTACAAGTGTGGTAAATTTAGTGGATTGGACATGATTTATAATGTCTCACTGCTATCAGAGCAATAACCAAGCAATGGGGAGGAATTGCCTGTAGAGCTTAGAGATAGGATTGAAAAAAGTGAAAAGGTCTGAAGACCTACTGAATGCACTGTATATCTAATATATAAAGCTGAGTGTGTGTGTGTGTGTATGTCCGCTAAAGGAATCCGCACCGCTGCAGCTACAATCACAAAATTTGGCACACATGTACATCAGGTGTCCGGGAAGGTTTTAAAACAGTTTTCTGCTCTCCAGGACGTACTGTTCCTGAGATATTCACAAAAAATGCATTAGCCAATAGTATCCTGGTCACATGACCCTTATCAGCCAATAGAAGCTCACAGGCAGTCTCCACACACCAGGTTTCTATGACAACCTAGCCAGTTCACTGCTGTAGGTCTACATTAAAGAGGCAGAGCATTGTGGATGACAATGGTAAAGGGGTATTCTGGTTACCATAACTATAACTTATGTTTTAGACTAACTCCTGATCAATAATTACCTCATATAATGTATATTTAACATATTTACCATTCAGTAGTAATAAAAGATGTTTTCTTCCACTGCTACCCACCTTCCTCCTAAATTACTATGGCATCGACCTGTAATTCAGGCCACCGTCAAAAGAAGGACTTAAAAGCACCACCCCCAGATCCCACTAAGTCATGCCCCTGACTCAGTCAGGCCACGCCCCTTCCATGCCGCATTTGACCGGGATTTAAAATATGGGTAAAAATCACCTTCTGTCAGCTGCAGGGGTGGGGGGAGGGTGACTTTCTCCCTGCAGCTCATGCTCAGACTGCACAGTGCTGCTGCTGAGAGTGAGCTGTTCAAAAGGACATCCCTGTGTCCATCCAGGCCCTGCGTATGAAAGAGGACAGGGAGTCTGAAAGCCAGACTGTCCAGCCTAAAATAAGACCTCTTATTTTAGGGGCAGGCTGATGTTAGGGTGGCCAGATGTCCGGCTTTAGGCTGGACAGTCCAGTTTTCTGGCTACCTGTTCTCCGTCCAACGCAGTGCCTGGACAGAAACAGGGATGTCCACCCTTTCAGTAGCTCACACTCAGACAGCTTCTCCTCCGTGTCTTCACGGAGCCAGGGGGCGTGGCCTCATGTTTAGTGGTGTGTCCTAATGGGAACTGGGGGCGCTGTTTCACATTTAAGGGAATGGCCGGTGAGGTCTGGCTTTCTGGGGTGAAGACAGTGGCCAATCTAGCTGCTGTGGAGGTCACAGTTAAAGGCGCTGGCTGCTGTAGAGGTCACTGGTAAAGGGGCGGGCAGCTGTAGAGGTCGCTGTTAAAGGGGCGGGCAGCTGTAGAGGTCACTGTTAAAGGGGCGGGCAGCTGTAGAGGTCACTGTTAAAGGGGCGGCTTGCTGTAAAGGTCACTGTTAAAGGGACGGGCTGCTGTAGAGGTCACTGTTAAAGGGGTGGGCTGCTGTAGAGGTCACTGTTAAAGGGGCGGGCTGCTGTAGATGTCACTGTTAAAGGGGTGGGCTGCTGTAGAGGTCACTGTTAAAGGGGCAGGCTGCTGTAGAGGTCACTGTTAAAGGGGCGGGCTGCTGTAGAGGTCACTGTTAAAGGGGCGGGCCGCTGTAGAGGTCACAGTTAAAGGGGCGGGCAGCTGTAGAGGTCAATGTTAAAGGGGCGGGCCGCTGTAGAGGTCACTGTTAAAGGGGTGGGCCGCTGTAGAGGTCACTGTTAAAGGGGCGGGCTGCTGTAGAGGTCACTGTTAAAGGGGTGGCTTGCTGTAGAGGTCACTGTTAAAGGGGTGGGTTGCTGTAGAGGTCACTGTTAAAGGGGCGGGCTACTGTAGAGGTCACTGTTAAAGGGGCGGGCTGCTGTAGAGGTCACTGTTAAAGGGGCGGGCCGCTGTAGAGGTCACTGTTAAAGGGGCGGGCAGCTGTAGAGGTCACTGTTAAAGGCGCGGGCTGCTGTAGAGGTCACTGTTAAAGGGGCGGGCAGCTGTAGAGGTCACTGTTAAAGGGGTGGGCTGCTGTAGAGGTCACTGTTAAAGGGGCGGGATGCTGTAGAGGTCACTGTTAAAGGGGCGGCTTGCTGTAAAGGTCACTGTTAAAGAGACAGGCTGCTGTAGAGGTCACTGTTAAAGGGGTGGGCTGCTGTAGAGATCACTGTTAAAGGGGCGGGCAGCTGTAGAGGTCACTGTTAAAGAGGCTGCTTGCTGTAAAGATCACTGTTAAAGGGACGGGCTGCTGTAGAGGTCAATGTTAAATGGTGGTCTGCTGTAGAGGTCACTGTTAAAGGGGCAGGCTGCTGTAGAGGTCACTGTTAAAGGGGAGGGCTGCTTTAGAGGTCACTGTTAAAGGGGCGGGCAGCTGTAGAGGTCACTGTTAAAGGGGCTTCTTGCTGTAAAGATCACTGTTAAAGGGACGGACTGCTGTAGAGGTCAATGTTAAATGGTGGTCTGCTGTAGAGGTCACTGTTAAAGGGGCGGGCTGCTGTAGAGGTCACTGTTAAAGGGGCGGGCAGCTGTAGAGGTCACTGTTAAAGGGATGGGCTGCTGTAGAGGTCACTGTTAAATGGGTGGGCTGCTGTAGAGGTTACTGTTAATGGGGCGGGCTGCTGTAGAGGTCACTGTTAAAGGGGCGGTCTGCTGTAGAGGTCACTGTTAAAGGGGCGGGCCGCTGTAGAGGTCACTGTTAAAGGGGCAGGCCGCTGTAGAGGTCTCTGATAAAGGGGCTGGCTGCTGTAGAGGTCACTGTTAAAGGGGCTGGCCGCTGTAGAGGTCTCTGATAAAGGGGCTGGCTGCTGTAGAGGTCACTGTTAAAGGGGCTGGCCGCTGTAAAGGTCACTGTTAAAGGGGCGGCTGCTGTAGAGGTCACTCTCGATATCTTTTAACAACACAAACATAAACAGTAAATGAAATAAATTAAATATACCCGGGCGAAGCAGGGTCCTTCAGCTAGTGTAAATATATAGATTGAAAATCCAAATGTTTCGGGGACTCTAGTGTACTATTCATCCCATCTCTGTATTAATTTCAGTTTTCATTACCAAGTATCTATAATGTACAGTTAAAGGGGTTGTGCCGCAATATATATTCATGACCTATCCTCAGGATAGGTCATGGATATCAAATCGGCTGGGACCCTACACCTGGCACTAGAAAAAGTCATAGAAACAGTATGCATATATGTAGTAAAGTCCATTATCAATTAGAGATGAGCAAATCTATTTGCCGCTTCGTAGATTCGTGTCGAATCTTACAAATTTTCTACTCCAAAGCGAATCCGGATTTGCTTCGTATTGTTCGTAAATTTTCATAAAATTTTGAACGCTAACACTACGTACGCTACGTACGTAACATACACATTCTTCGTGAAGCCGGAAAATGACGATACGCCCCCCTCAAGATCTGGAAAGTGAAGATACGCCCCCCCTCATAAGCGGGAAAAACCTGCCCGGCCCACCGGGAACTAACTATTGGCACGTATAGGAAGTGAAGACTCCTCCCTCATTACTCCTCCCTCCTCTGAACCTGTTTAGACCAGGACTGAACACTGAACAGTACAGCAGGCATGGCTAAAGAACTGAGTCCGAAGTGGAGTGAAATGGTCTTTGGGGATGAATTCCTCAAACCACCACCTGCTCCAAACATCAGGGTGTCACAACTGTGCAAGAGAGACTCACTGGCTTCAGTGTCCATAATCTCCTTGCCGGCTGGTGAGGCGGCTCCTCATGACGTGGCTGGTGCGGCTGCTGCGGCTGGAGCATCCACTTTGCCGCCCAGGAGGAGATCAACACCTTCCATATGGCAGAACCTGATTGTTCCAGCATCAGTGACGGCCCACATGCAGACCCTCTGGGACTACAACAATGCGGTAGAGGACTGGGTCATCTAGGTACTGGACCATCCTAGGCTGGGAGATCCAACATTGGAGCGCCGAAAGGGAACTGTCCCGTGGTTTTTGGTGGAGCGAGGCTCTGGCTTCCTGGCGGACAACAAGGATGGCAAGGAGTATTTCGTGGGCCGCAGGTCAGTTAAACCGTACCTGCCCCAATCCCGTCACAGCCTGTACGTGGGGGATAAGGTGGAGTTCACCCCCATGGCATCCCTGAAAGTCCCCTTTGCTACCGGGGTTACCTTATTATCTTAGCCCCTGGTCCCTACATCACCACCTGAAGTTTGGCCGGAGGAACCACTAGGCGAAGGACACGTGCGCTGCCTACAGGAGTCACCAGATGACACCCTCTGTCTCAGGGAGAAGCCACAGCCGGAGCCTCTGATCCCTGGACTGCCACCACCACCACCATCACAGTCCTTTCATCTGGGTCAGCTGAGAACGTCATCATTTACATTCCAATCCACAGTGATCCAGCAGTACCATGGAAGATGAAGCCAGCAGCAGCCAGGGGAGCTGAGGCTTCTTCCCTGGGTGCAACCTTGCCTCAACCGCTGCAGCCAGAAGTCCTTACCCCTGCTGTGACGGCAGGAGGATCCGGAAAAGCGCAAGTGGCTGCAGCGCTCGCCAGCGTGACCACCACCCGGACTCGGTCAAGTCCAACTTCTGGAAGAAGAGGGCAGTGGAGTTCCACCACGGCAGCGAGCTTGGCCTACAGGAGCATCCTCTCATGTCTTTCAGCAGTAGCTAAAGCGAGGAGGACTTCAGATCCCTCAGCTGAGGAACTCAACTACTGGCTGTCTGATTTAAAGGACACTTCAACAGGACCTATGGGAGCCACACCATGGACTGCACCTCATGGGTGAGAGCTAGTTGGCACTTTTTTTGTTTGTATTGCTGCCTATTTGACTCTCACCCAGATGGGCATGGCTTGTCCCAGTTGCGCCTAAGCACACCTATTTTCCTCTCCCCCTCCCCCCTTCTCAGGTTATTTGGGAGCCCGCTTTGCAAAAAGGGTTCATTATTTGCTGCTATTTTATATCATCCATGTGGATTACAAGTTACCTGTTTGGATTACAAAATTGCCACATGTGGATTAGAATTGCATTTTGGACTGTGTTCGAGTATTTTATTATCAAGCAGCCATAAGGAGAGACTGAAACGTATATCTGAGCCTTTTATGCTTGTAAATGTGAAATTGCACTAAAATGTTTGCTTACTGTCTTTGCTGTATTTTAGCAATAATGTTTTTACAGGTTCAGCAACGTTCAAGCATTTAGCCCATTGTGTGTATTCTTTTTTCGGTACTGCAATGTGTCCTATATTAATGCAGTTATTGTACAGTGTTTTTTAGTGAATTATGCACTTAGCCAGATAGCTAGCACCTTACTTTTCTAACTCATATGGACTGCCTCTAAAGACTGTATGCCACAGCCTAGCCTCGTGAGTATGACGCAATCGTGATTCAATAGTACGCTATTGCTTACATATTGCGTACTTTTAACAACGCTGACTGTATGTTCGGAATTTGTGTAGGAATGTTGGCAAAACAATGATTATTTTTGAAAGAAAATTCGACCGAATAAATTCATATTAAGAACGAATCTTGTCATAAATTCGTTGAACATTCGCCAAAGCGAATTTTGGATGATTTGCTCATCTCTATTATCAATATATACAGCATGAAATGTTGACCATTTAAGACACCCCTGGCTATACTTCATTACTTTCATCTGTCAGTCTTTGGGAAAAAAATATCAGCGACTTAAGTGTGTGGACTTATACACTTTGATAGTTCAGCACTGGTGGTATTTTTATGACCCTTAGTGTACTGCTCTGTCAGTGGACATAGCATTTGCTAGTCCTGTTAATCCGAAATCTTTCATGAACGCTTAAACCTGCTATAAAAAATGTGTCAAGATCTAGGCCTGTTTCGGGATGGTAATAGTTTCATGAACATTAGAACATTTGTTTTTCTTTTCAACTATTTCTTCTTTATGAACTCAAATGTTTACACAGCTTGTCCCGAATTCAGTGTAGGAAATTAAATTTCTCTTTTTCTCCTGCACAATTTGTCACCCCCTTCCTTCTCCAAATCCCCTCCAATATGATTGCAATAGAATCATTAATAACACTGAACCACTAATACAAAGTGCTACCATTAACACATAGCTGGTTCGATGCAATCACTATATTCTAAGGAGTGATGGAAAAAATGTAAGTAGTAATAGTCTCAAAATCATGGTTGTCCCTGAAAATCCTGGCTGTGTTTTATCTATTAAGATGGCTAAATGGATAGGATTTGAATTACACCCTGTGCCCCTGTATATCCTGCTAAAATGTGAAGATCCCCCCAGCTGCTTTTTCTACTATGGATTCTGATATAGTTCAATATGTTTCCTAGGTCAAGGGATTTGCTGATTTTTACAGGGAATGTGTTATCAGAAAATGACCTTTTGTTTAAAGTGGTTGTTCGAGTTATATTTATTGATGACTTATCCTCAAGATAGGTCATCAATATCAGATCAGCGGGGGACCGACATCCGGCAATCCCGCCGATCAGCTGTTTGAAGAGGAAGCGCGCGCCGTGCCAGCGCTGCCTCCTCTTCATTGTTTACCTGCTCGCCCTAACATCAGTAGCGGTGAACAGGTGTAATTACATCTAACTGTCCCATTCATTTCAATGGAACGGCTCGCCCCTATATAAGTGTTCCATTGAAATGAATGGGACGGTTAGGTGTAATTACACCTGCTCACCGCTGTGGATGTTACCGCTGAGGATAGGTCATCAATAAATATAACTTGGATAACCCCTTTAATCAAATTTTTATGTTAAACAAAAAAAACCCTAAAATCCTGGGTTTTCACAATGGCCACTATACCTAAAATATGTCAAGACTGTTTTTGGAGAGAAATCGCATGGCCCATAGACTGAAGGGAACCTCACTTACGTATATGAACGTTTTTTTCTGGGCATGCTCTGTGACCTGTGCAGAGGCCAGAAAGAAGTAGATATCACTTATGGTGGATCCTGTGTTATTTATACAGTGGTGTTACCTGTCTTTATAATTCTGCCTGTGATGATAATGTAATGGCTACTGAAAAGGCACTTGCACTGAATAGCAAGTTTCAACATATTATTAGGCCAACATTTTATTTTTTTTATATGGTAATTTGGAAAATTGAAGTAAAAGCCCAAAACTCTATTTTTTTTTTACCATAAATTTAGGATTTAAAAAATAACTCATGGTCTGATGAAACATTCCCTTCAGGTTCTAAAGTATTTTTTTTTAGGATTATTATGGTTTTAATAGATTCACTTATTTATTTGCTTACCTCATGCATATTTTACCCTGTTTTTTTTTTTTTTTTTTTTCAATTTGGGCTCTCCGGATCCATTTTCACCATGTAAATCCCTCTGGTTTGTTTCCATTCTGTTCGTAGTATTTCCTGTTGCTGTATCCAATCAATCCCATTATGCACTTTTTCTGGCATAGCTTCAACACCACCCTTATAGCACCCAGCCAGTGTATAGCTCCTGCCACCCAGCTAGTTACATACACCCCCCTATCACTGCCCCTAACACCCAGCTAGTTTATAGCTCCTCCCAGCCAGTTAGTTACATAGACACTCCCTTATTTATGCCCCTAACAACATCAAGCTAGTTTATTGCTCCTCCCACCAGCAAGTTACATACATACTCCCCTATCACTGCCCCTAACAACACCCAGCTAGTTTTTAGCTCCTCCTACCCAGCTAGTTACATAGAAACTCCCCTATCACTGCCCCTAACAACTCCCAGTTAGTTTATAGCTCCTACCACCAGCTAGTTACATAGACACTCCCCTATCACTGCGGAATAGATGCGGCCCCATTAATTTTTATTAGACCGGGCAGCCGCGGCTCTGTGCCCCGCCTGCAATAAATTATAGAACATGTCCTATTCTTGTCCACCACAGACAAGAATAGGCATTTTGAATGGGACGCCCGGCCATGTGTTCCGCAATACTACGGTCGTCTGAACGGCCCCTTGCCCTAAGACAGTGGTGAACCTTTTACAGACCGAGTGCCCAAACTGCAATCCAAACCCCACTTATTTATCACAAAGTGCCAACAAGGCAATTAAACCTGAATACTACAGTCCAGTATAGTATATCCTCTGTGTACTTTATCATTTAGCTATAATATCCTGCCTACATTTAATGTGCTGCCTGTGCTGTTTATAGTGTGCCCTGTGCTGATAAATGGCAGGAAAAGTCTGAGGCATATTGGTACACCATAGAGTTTTTCCAGGGTGCGAGTGCCCACAGAGAGGGCTCTGAGTACCGCCTACTAGTCATCAGCACTGCCTTAGAAACAATGGATAAAACCCTTCAGATGGTTTCTGACAATCACATGAATACTGTTTTTCTAGAATGGCGACCTCATTCTTACGTTTATTGTATGGGTACACACTGTGCGGTCAAGTAACATTTTTTGGGGGTTGGGGGGTCTTATCATACATTTATCACTAATTTAAAGACTTACAATTAAGGTATGATCACCAGATCAAATTAAAATTATTAGAAAATCATTAATAATGATGTTATCGGGACTTCTTTATTCAGAGTAAACTCACAACCCTCAAACCTCAGACCTTTCTTAAACCTTTAGAAAGAAAATAACCAGGCATCAATTATTCTATTGTCTGGTTTATCATCCACAAATGATTTCAAATAACTACCATCTTCCCAGCACAATAAGCCTAGCAACAGAACGTTAAGATGCTGAAATAACTCTCTAAAAACCCTAGACTTTCCTCACAGGCCCTACTCGTAGCTTCAGCATTACAGATGTCACAAGTCATCAGTCTTCCATTAGAGTTACGTGAGCATGTACCAAGCACATACCTGTTCTGTCCAGAAAGAACATTAGGGGAAGACTGACGTTTTGCCATGAACACCAATGTAAACACCAGGACTAATGGTATACAATTAAAATTGTTTAAAATGTATTTTCTTTGCATTTGTCACACATTAGAGAATGTTTGAAGATTATTTGAGACCATCAGTCAAACGTAGAAATTGGAACATGACAATCACCAGAAACAAACCAATAAATATACTGAGAAATGTCTAAAAAAAATGAAAAGCTCTTGCATATCAATACAAAAATTTGAATCCCATGAGGCATTATGTTAGGCTGTGCATGCAATAAAGTTCTCTATGGGTGAGTTTAAAAAAAAACACTAGGATTTCAATCAAACATGAAAAGAAATATTTAAAAAAATAACTTCACATTAGGTGGGTCATACTTTTTCAGATGATTGTGGCCTTCATTCCAGTTAATCATCTAAAGCATCTCATCCAGCCAAATAGTACCCTGCTTTGTACTGATGGTGACAATAAGGGCTCGTGCAAACAAATATATTTTTGTTCCACATCCGATGTGCATTTTTTGTGGGTCAGGCGCAGACCCATTCTTTTCAATGAGGCTGGAAAAGATCTGGACAGCACACCCGTGTGCTGTCCGCATCCAAATGTCCATTCCATGGCCCGGGGGAAAAATAGAACATGTCCCATTCTTGTCCATTTTACAGACAAGGATAGGACAATTCTATAGAGTGCAGGACATTCAGTTCTGCAAAATGTGGAACACACACGGCCGGTATCTGTGTTTTATTAGTCTCCATACATCGCTCTTAAATGCGAAACAATAGTCCCCAGAGCTACATATAAGACATCTGTTCTAGTCCCTGAGACCCTGAAGATGGTGTCTCTGGCTTGGCTGGTATAAGTTACAGTGCCTTGCGAAAGTATTTGGCCCCCTGGAAATTTTCAACCTTTTGCCACATTTCAGGCTTCAAACAAAAAGATATAACATTTTAAATTTTTGGTGAAGAATCAACAACAAGTGGGTCACAATTGTGAAGTGGAATGAAATTTATTGGATCATTTAAACTTTTTTTGTAATAATAAAACTGAAAAGTGGGGCGTGCAAAATTATTCGGCCCCCTTGCATTAATACTTTGTTGCGCCTCCTTTTGCTGCAATTACAGCTGCAAGTCGCTTGGGGTATGTCTCTATCAGTTTTGCACATCTAGAGACTGAAATTCTTGCCCATTCTTCCTTGCATAACAGCTCGAGCTGTTTGAGGTTGGATGGAGAGCGTTTGTGAACAGCAGTTTTCAGCTCTTTCCACATATTCTCAATTGGATTCAGGTCTGGACTTTGACTTGGCCATTCTAAGACCTGGATACGATTATTTTTGAACCATTCCATTGTAGATTTTGCTTTATGTTTGGGATCATTGTCTTGCTGGAAGATAAATCTACGTCCTAGTCTCAGGTCTTTTGCAGACTCCAACAGGTTTTCATCCAGAATGGTCCTGTATTTGGCTCCATCCATCTTCCCATCAATTTTAACCATCTTCCCTGTCCCCTCTGATGAAAAGCAGGCCCAAATCATGATGCTGCCATCATCATGTTTGACAGTGGGGATGGTATGTTCAGGGTGATGAGCTGTGTTGCTTTTACGCCAAACATATTGTTTTGCATTGTTTCCAAAAA
The DNA here is from genome assembly GCA_900303285.1 of Rhinella marina. Taxonomy (NCBI): domain Eukaryota; kingdom Metazoa; phylum Chordata; class Amphibia; order Anura; family Bufonidae; genus Rhinella; species Rhinella marina. The sequence goes on along the minus strand of ONZH01006973.1, from coordinate 48,620 downwards.
GTTGGATTTTGGTTTCATCTGACCAGAGCACCTTCTTCCACATGTTTGATATGTCTCCCACGTGGCTTGTGGCAAACTGTAAACAAGACTTTTTATGGATATCTTTGAGAAATGGCATTCTTCTTGCCACTCTTCCATAAAGGCCAGATTTGTGAAGTGTTCGACTCTCGCACCTCAGCTGTAGATCTCTGAAGTTCATCCAGATTGATCATGGGCCTCTTGGCTGCATTTCTGATCAGTCTTCTCCTTGTTTGAGATGAAAGTTTAGAGGGACGGCCGGGTCTTGGTAGATTTGCAGTGGTCTGATACTCTTTGCATTTCAATATGATCGCTTGCACAGTGCTCCTTGGGATGTTTAAAGCTTGGGAAATCTTTTGGTATCCAAATCCGGCTTTAAACTTCTCCACAACAGTATCACGGACATGCCTGGTGTGTTCCTTGGTATTCATGATGCTCTCTGTGCTTTAAACAGAACCCTGAGACTATCACAGAGCAGGTGCATTTATACGGAGACTTGATTACACACAGGTGGATTCTATTTCTCTTCATCAGTAGAGATGAGCGAGCACTAAAATGCTCGGGTGCTCGTCATTCGAGTCAAAATTTTTCAGGTGCTCGGGTGCTCATTTCGAATAACGAACCCCATTGAAGTCAATGGGAGACTCAACCATTTTTTGCAGGGGACCAAAGCTCTGCACAGGTAAGGTTGAGTGAAAACCTGGAAACCTTAGAAAATGATGGAAACACCGCGGAAATGGACAGGAAACAGCAGGGGCAGCATGCATGGATGCCTCTGAGGCTGCCTAATCGTACCATTATGCCAAATTCTGGGCAACAGCCTGGTGGTGACCCTCAAGACAATTGTGCTGACCCAGACCAAGATGGGGAAGGCACATTCCTATCACATGTTAGTAAATCACCCAACTAGGTGCAACAAAGGTCCATCACTGCCTGCGGGTTACACCACTGCCCATGCTGGCACTGCTGTCCTATGCCCCACCCCAGGACGCAAGCATAAGCGTCTCCCTCCCCGCACCCACCCAGTAGTCCACAGCGTACACAAAGTTCTCCCAGCAAAGTGCCCAGCTCTCCCCATCCCAGACGGGCAAACACCCACCCCACACCCACTCTGTCCACAGCAGACACAAAGACCTCCAAGCACAGTGCCCAGCTTTCCTAATTCCAGACGGGCTAAGACGCACACTGCACTCATCCATTAGTCTCCACAAGTGGGTGGGTGCAGAACCTTTTAGTGCCCCTCAAGACAATGTTTGTGTGCCATGGCCAGGTAGTAACCCTCCTTGAAGTTGTGGGGGAGAGGCCTCCGGTGACCCTCAAGACAATTTTGGCCGACAGTGTAGTGGCGAGCCTCCAAAAAATCGTGGGTGAGAGCCTGGAGGTGACCCTCAGAAACAAATGGTTTAAAAAAGCATGGTGGTGCACCCCTGAATGACAGTCTGTGACTGAGATTGCAGGGGAACCCGCTAAAATTGTAGTCTAGCACACCTTGGTGGTGAACCCCTAAATTACAAAGTTTGACTGAGATTGCAGTTTACAGCATGGGGGTGAACCCCAGGATGACTTCATAAGACTGAGATTGCAGTTTACAGCTTAGCGGTGAACCCCAGAGTGGCTTGGTTAAACTAACATAGCAGCTGAACCACCCAAAAATTTAGCCTGACACAGCATGGCGATGAGTACAGTCCAGTGGACAATTCTGTGGTGTGTGGTACAGTAGCCACAGTCTAGAAAATATGTTTTTTCTATCACTTATATATACTACAGTCCAGTGAAAAATTGTGTGGTGTGCGGTACACTAGCCGCAGTCTAGAGAATACGTTTTTTCTCTCAGATACATTTAATACAGTCCAGTGAAAAATTGTGTGGTGTGCGGTACAGTAGCCGCAGTCTAGAGAATACGTTTTTGGCCTCAAATGTTGAACCCCAGGGCTAAGGGTCGAGAACGAGGACGTTGACGTCCAAGTGATGTAGGGGGCAGAGGCCGTGGTCCTGGGCAGGGTGACACAGTACCTGCTGATGAGGGAGCAGTAGAACGCCACAGAGGTTCGCTCCCTAGCTTCATCTCGCAACTTACAGGGTCACGTGGTACAGCACTATTGAAGCCACAATAGTGTGAACAGGTGATGACGTGGATAGCGGATAATGTGTCCAGTAATTTATCCACCACCCAGTCTTCCACGCAGTCCACCCACGCTAGCCAAGGGAGTAGACCTCTGGGTCCTCCAGCTCAACCTCCTTCCCCCCAGCCTGGCCCCCCCATGGAAAATATGGATTCAGATGTGGCATACTCCCAGGAACTCTTTTCAGGATCCTTCCCAGAGTCACAAACTACTGCTCAGCAGCAACCGGAGCAGTTGCTCTGTCCCGATGCCCAAAATGTAAAACTTTTGCAGTCTGTGGGTAATGAGAGTGTGGACTTAGTGCAAGTAGTGTGTCAAAAGGTGTCGGATGATGATGATGATGAGACACGGTTGTCAGACAGTGACGTTGTTGTCAGGGCAGTAAGTCCGAGGGGGAAGCAGAGTGAGGAATCGGAGGAAGAGCTGGTGGATGATGAGGTGACTGACCCGATTCTGGGTTGGTAAGCCTAGTCAAGACAGTGCTTCTGAGGGGGAGGCAAGTGCAGCACCAGAACAGGTTGGAGGAGGCAGTGGGGTGGCCAGAGGGAGAAGCAGGCCAGAGCAAGTAGATCAGCAACTGTTTTACAGAGTGAAGCTCCCGTGCCGAGGCCTAGATGTTCGCAAGTCTGGAGGTTCTTTAAAGAAAGTGAGGATGAGCGACGGACTGTGGTGTGCAACCTGTGACACACCAGCATCAGCAGGGGAGCCACCACTACCAGCCTAACCACTACCAGCATGCGCAGGCATATGAGTGCTAAATATTTGACTCAATGGAACCAAGGCCATTCACCTCCTGCGGGTCATACCACTTCTCCTTCCCCTGTGTCACATGCTGGCTCTGCAAGTCAACTCCCCACCCAGGACCCCGGCATGACCGCCTCCCGCCCTACAACCAACCCTTCACATCCACGATCCTCCACGCCATACACGAATGAGTCCAAGCGCAGAGTTCAGCTGTCTTTGCATCAGACATTGGAGCGCAAACGCAAATACAATTCCACCAACCCACATGCACAAGCCCTAAATGTCCACATTTTCAAACTGCTGAGCCTGGAGATGCTGCGCTATAGACTGGTAGAGACTGAAGCTTTCCGCAACCTAATGGCGGTGGCTATCCCTCGGTACTTGGTCCCCAGCCGCCACTATTTTTCCCGATGTGCCGTCCCAGCCGTACACCAGCACGTGTTAGAGAACATCATCCATGCCCTGACCAACGTGGTTACTGAGAAGGTCCACCTAACCACGGACACATGGACAAGTGCTAGCGGGCAGGGACACTATAACTCCCTGACGGCACATTGGGTTAACTTGGTGGAGGCTGGTACAGAGTCTGACCCTGGGGCCGCTCATGTACTGCCAACACCAAGGATTGCGGGGCCTACCTCGGTCACGGTTTCTCTCAGACTTATTATGCCTCTTCCTCCAACCCCTCCTCCTCCTACTCTCAATTACAATCCGTGAGCACGGCGCCTTCAGTCGGTAGCTCTAGGCGCAGCAGCACTGCCGTGGGTAAGCGCCAACAGGCGGTGCTGAAACTGCTGAGCATAGGTGACAAGAGGCACACCGCCCAAAAGCTGTTACAGGGCATCACAGCGCAGACCGATATTTGGCTGGCGCTGCTGAACCTCAAACCAGACATGGTTGTGTGTGACAACGGGCGTAACCTGGTGGCAGCTCTGCAAATCGGCAGACTCACACATGTGCCATTATACACCAATACTATTTCCCAAAGCAACAACAACCTATATAAACGCTGCATATAAAACCTGCCTGGCCCACATGTTCAATCTTGTGGTTCAGTGGTTCCTCAAGACCTACCCCAATTTGTCTGAAATCACCAAGGCTCACCAAGTTGCGACGCATCTGTGCGCATTTCCGCAATTCAACCACAGATGCTGCCACTCTCAGGGCAGTGCAACGGCGCTTACAACTGACAACTCACCGACTGTTGTGCGACGTGCCCACGAGATGGAATTCCACATTACACATGTTAGCCAGGGTTTACCAGCAGTGCAGAGCGATTGTAGACTGCCAGGTGACAACTTCCACGAGAACTGGTAGTCAGGTTAGTCAGCTCCCTCAAGTCTACAATGAGGAGTGGACGTGGATGTCTGATATCTGTCAGGTATTAAGCAACTTCGAGGAGTCAACACAGATGGTCATCGGCGATGCCGCCATTATCAGCCTCACCATCCCGCTGCTTTGTCTGCTGAAAAACTCTTTGCTCAGCATGAAGTCAGAGGCTTTGCGCTTGTTACAGGAGATGGGGGAAGAAAATACGTTGCTTGATAGCCAGAGCACCCTCAGGTCTGTTTCTCAGCGCGTATTGGAGGAGGAGGAGGAGGATGAGGAGGAGACTGTTGGCGAGACTGAAGAGGGTACCTATGCTCATTCCTTCTTATAGGTTGAGCGTGTATGGGCTGAAGAGGAGGAGTTGGAGGAGGAGGAAATGGAGAGTCAGCCTATGGAGGAGTGGGAATTCTTGCGTGTTGGGACTCTGGCGCACATGGCTGACTTCAGCTGCCTTTCCCGTGACCCTTGCGTTAGAAGCATTTTTGCCAACACCGATTACTGGGTGTTCACCCTCCTGGAACCCCGGTACAACCAGAACTTTTCCACTCTTATTCCTGTAGAGGAAAGGAGTATGAGAGTGAATCAATATCAACAGGCCCTGGTGCACAAGCTGAAACTATCCTTCCCATCTGACACCGCTAGCAGCAGAGGATGTAGTTCTGTGGGCCAACTAGCGGGGGAGAGGAGGGGAGCAGGCAACTTGTCAAGCACTGACAGGAGAACACTCTCCAAAGCCTTTGCCAGTTTTATGGCACCCCAGCAAGACTATGTCACCCGTCCCCCAGTAGGGGGGGAGCTGTTCAGAAAGATGGTGAGGGAGTACCTAGCTGACCATACCAACGTCCTTCGTGATCACTCTGCTCCATACAACTACTGGGTTGCAAAGCTGGACACGACAACTGGCACTGTACGCCTTGGAGGTGCTGGGCTGCCCTGCCGCTAGCGTGTTGTCAGAGCGGGTCTTCAGTGCAGCTGGTGGCATCATCATAAAGCCTGGATTTCACCGGAATTCAAATCTCCACCGGGGGAAAGTAGCTCAACATGAAGATTCTTTATATATCCTCTCCTCCTCCTCCTTCTCTTCGCACACAAACGCTGAGCCAACAGACAATTTTTCTGAGGGCCAACTGGCGCTCTTTACAAAGAATGTTTACGGAGGGCCACCTACAGGCCCTCCCTCCAATCAATTTTAGGAGCATCAACTACAGACACTCAAAAACAATTTTTCAGCAGGTTCAACTACAGACACTCAAAAACAATTTTTCTGGAAGGTCAACTTCAGACACTCCAAAACAAATTTTTGGGAGGCTCACCTACAGCCATTTGACTGCAATCTTAGTCTGATCAAGGCATTGGTGGTGTCACTGCCATGCTGTGTCAGGGTAAATTTTTGGGTGGCTCACCTGCTACCTCAAGTATCTTAGTCAATTGGGGGTGTCACCGCCATGGTGTGTCAGGGTAAAATTATATGTGCTTCACCTGCTACCTCAGTCTAACTTGGTCACTGTGGGTTCACCGCCATGCTGTGTCAGGGTAAATTTTTGGGTGGCACACCTGCTACCTCAACTAACTTGGTCACTTGTTGGTGTCTGTGCCGCACACAACATAATTGTTCACTGGACTGTAGTATATATAACTGAGAGAAAAAACGTATTTTCTAGACTCCGGCTAGTGTACCGCACACGGCAGAATTGTTCACTGCACTGTAGTATATATAACTGAGAGAAAAAACGTAGTCTTTAGACTGTGGCTATTTTACCGCAAGCCACTCAATTTTTCACTGGACTGTAGTGTATATATAACTGAGAGAAAAAACGTATTTTCTAGACTGACGCTACTGTACAGCACACGACAGAATTGTTCACTGCACTGTAGTACATATAACTGATAGAAAAAACGTAGTCTTTAAATAGCGGCTATTGTACCACAAACCACTCAATTTTTCACTGGACTGTAGTATATATAACTGAGAGAAAAAAAAAACATATTTTCTAGACTCCGGCTAGTGTACAGCACACAACAGAATTGTTCACTGCACTGTAGTATATGTAACTGAGAGAAAAAACGTAGTCTTTAGACTGCGGCTATTTTACCGCAAACCACTCAATTTTTCACTGGACTGCAGTAAATATAACTGAGAGAAAAAACATATTTTCTAGACTCCGGCTAGTGTACAGCACATGACAGAATTGTTCACTGCACTGTAGTATATATAACTGAGAGAAAAAATGTAGTCTTTAAATGGCGGCTATTGTACCGCAATCCACTCAATTTTTTACTGGACTGTAGTATATATAACTGAGAGAAAAAACATATTTTCTAGACTCCGGCTAGTGTACCGCACACGACAGAATTGTTCACTGCACTGTAGTATATATAACTGAGAGAAAAAATGTATTCTTTAGACTGCGGCTATTTTACCGCAAACCACTCAATTTTTCACTGGACTGTAGTATATATAACTGAGAGAAAAAAAACATATTTTCTAGACTGACACTACTGTACAGCACACGACAGAATTGTTCACTGCACTGTAGTGTATATATAACTGAGAGAAAAAATGTAGTCTTTAAATGGCGGCTATTGTACCGCAAACCACTCAATTTTTTACTGGACTGTAGTATATATAACTGAGAGAAAAAACATATTTTCTAGACTGACGCTACTGTACAGCACACTACATAATCGTTCATTGGACTGTAGTATATATAAATGAGAGAAAAAACGTATTCCCTAGACTGCACTACAGATCCCAGCAAGCCACAGCAGCAGCAGCAAAAATGAGTACTGAGAGGACTTTGGGCAATTTCTTTGGGGTCTGTGTGGACCACATGCTGTCCCCTATCTGCCACCAGTCGCTGTGCACAGTGTGCAGCCAAGATGACGGTAGCTGCACTACAAGTCCCAGCCAGGAGGAGACCAAAAAAAAGGTGTTTGTAGCCCTTAGAAGGGCTGTTGGGTTCTTTTAGGATGATTCCTGCCTAACCAACATCTAAATTGAGGCCCTAGCACTCTCCCTGACAGACAGCAGCTCTATCCCTAATCTCATGCAGGCGGCGTCTGAGGCGAGCATCGCGGGACCAGATTCTTATATTCCCAGGTCATCTGATCTGGCCAGCCAATCCCTGCCCAGCCAATCGACTTGTAGGGGTCCCACGTGATGCTAGGAGGTACCAAAGACTCTCCTGCATGTTGATTGGCTGAGAAAAAGGCGCCTAACATGCAGGAAGAGGAAGATGCCATTTCCTCGAGTATCGTGATATGCTTGTCCGAGTATCGAGCATGTACGAATACCCTAATGCTCGAACGAGCACCAAGTTAGGACGAGCATGTTCGCTCATCTCTATTCATCATTCATTTAGGACAACATTGGATCATTCAGAGATCCTCGATGAACTTCTGGAGTGAGTTTTCTGAACTGAAAGTAAATGGGCCGAATAATTTTGTATGCCCCACTTTTCAGTTTTATTATCACAAAAATTTTTTAAATAATCCAATAAATTTCGTTCCACTTCACAATTGTGACTCACTTGTTGTTGATTCTTCACCAAAAATTTAAAATGTTATATCTTTTTGTTTGAAGCCTGAAATGTGGCAAAAGGTTGAAAAGTTCCAGGGGGCCGAATACGTTCGCAAGGTACTGTATATTGCATACCAAAACCATTATAGTCCAGATTTTTCAAAGGGTATTTGACAGACATTTTAATGTTACTAGGCACAAAAATATTGCCAATATTAAATCATATCTAGTAGAGATGAGCGAATCATTCAAAATTTGCTTTGCCGAATATTCGCTGAATTTCTGACAAGATTCGTATTTAAACGAACGTATTCATCGAATCTACGTAAAAAAAAATACACGTTTTTTTGTGAACATTCCTGCCCAAATTACGTACGTACAGTCAGCATAGTTAAAAGTATGCAATACCTAAGCATTAGAGTACAAAATTGCGTACGAATCCTTAGCGTACTAGTGACGCGCAATTGCGTCATATGCACGAGGCTATGCCGCGACAGACAATCTTTAGAGGCAGTCCATATGAACTAGAAAAATAAGGTGCTCACTGCTGCTTGCTATCAATAAGTGAATAATTTACTAAAAACACTGTACAATAAGTGCATAATAGAACACATTGCAGTACCAGAAAAAGAATACACACAATGGGCTAAAGTGCTGAACCATTAAAAGCAGTGTAGCTAAAATACAGCAAAGGCATAAGTATGCAAACATTTTAGTGCAATCAATTTCACATTTGCAAGCATAAAAGGCACATATATATGTTTGAGTCTCTCCTTATGGATCCTAGTTGGCATGATAAAACACTGTCTGTCTGGAACACATATTCCAAAATTCAATTGTAATCCACGTGAGGTAAAATTGTAATCCAAACAGGTAATGTGTAATCTACATGGATAATAGATAATAACAGAAAATAGAGAACCTTCTTGGAAAAGGGGGCTCCCAAATAACCTGAGAAGGGGGTAAAAAGGAAAATAGCGCGCTTAGGCGCAACTGGGACCTTTCCGCAGAATGGGAGGAGTCCTGACTGACAGCCATGTCCACTCCAGCTGGGTGAGAGTCAAACGGGGGCAATACATTACATTAAAAAGCAGCACATAGAGAATCCTTTCTGCCAAGGGGGCTCCCAAATAACCTGAGAAGGGGGTAAAAAGGAAAATAGGCGCACTTTGGCACAACAGGGAAATTCTGCAGAATGGGGGGAGTCCTGACAGCCATGCTCATCTGGGTGAGAGTCAAACGGGGGCAACAGAAACTAAACAAAAACAACTGCCAACTAGCATCTCACCCGTCAGGTGCAGTCCATGGTGTGGCTCCCATAGGTCCTCCTGCAGTGTCCTTGACACTGCCAGTAGTTGTGTTTCTCATATGAGGGACTTGAAGTCCTCCTCACTCGAACTGCTGCTGAAGCTCATCAGAGGACGCTCCTGCCTCTTGTAGGCCATGCTCTCTGCGGTGGTGGAACTCCAGTGCCCTCTTCTTCCTGAAGTTGGACTTGACTGGGTCCGGCTGGTGGTGACACACGCTGCAGCCATTTTCGCTTTTCGGAATGCTCCTGCCGGGAGAGCAGGGGTAAGGAGTTCCGGCTGCACCGGTTCCAGAAAGGTTGCATCAAGGAAAGAAGCCCCAGCTTCCCCGGCTGCTGCTGGCTTCATCTTCTACGGCAGCTGGTATTGGTGGACCACCGTGGATTGGAAGGTGAACGATAACGTGGTCAGCTGACCCAGCTGTAAGGAGTGTGGTGGTGGTGGTGGTGCTGGCAATCCAGGAATCAGAGGCTGCGGCTGAGGCTGTGGCTTTTCCCTTAACCGGAGGACACCATCTGGGAATTCCTGCAGGCAGCGCAAGCGTCCTGGACCTGGTGGTTCATCCGGCCACACTTCTGGTTCCGTTGTAGGCACCAGAGGCTTTGAAAGGAGGGTAACCCTGGTTGCAAATGGGCCTTTCAGAGATGCCATGGGGGTGTACTCCACCTGATCCCCCACGTACAGGCTATGCCGATTTTGTGGAAGGTACGGCCATTTCACCGACCTGCGGCCATCAAAATATTCCTTTTCATCCTCATCATCCTGAAGGAAGCCAGACCCTCTCCAAATGGAAAACCAAATCACAGTTCCCTTTCTCCGTTCCAATCAAGGATCTCCCGGCCTAGGGTGGTCGAGTACCTGTATGACCCAGTCCTCCACTACGGTTTTATAGTCCCAGAGGGTCTGTGCATGGGCCGTCACAGATGGTGGAACAATTGGGTTCTGGTGTATTGAAGGGGTGGATCTCCTGGGCGGCGAAGTGGATGCTCCAGCCACCTCCGCCGCACGAGCCAAAGCAGACGTTCCAGCCGCACAAGCCAAAGCAGACGTTCCAGCCGCAGGAGCCAAAGCAGACGTTCCAGCCACACAAGCCAAAGCAGACGTTCCAGCCGCAGGAGCCAAAGCAGACGTTCCAGCCGCACAAGCCAAAGCAGATGCTCCAGCCGCCTCATGAGTCGCAGCAATAGCAACCTCAGCAGGTGGTAAGGAACACAAAGGCACTGAAGCTGGGTTTCTCTGGCAGACTTGTGACTCCCTGATGTCTTGAGTGAGTGGTGGTTCAGGTAAGTCGTCTCCAAAATACATCTCATTGGATGCAGCTGTTTTTTAGCCATGATGCTTGCATCTTGCTCTGAGGTCAGCGCTGGTCTAAACTGGTTCAGACTTCAGAGGAGGGTGGAGCACTGGAGGAGGAGTCTTCACTACCTATACGTGCAAAACAGTTAGATCCCGGTGGGCCGGGCTGTTTTTTTCCAGTTCTGAGGGGACGTATCTGCTATTGCGTGGGCGTATCGTCATTATCCCGCCTCACGCAGAATGCGTACGTTTCTTACATTTCATATGTATCGTACGTATCGTTAGCGTGTACAATTTTGCAAAGATTTACAAATAATACGAAGCAAATCCAAACAAATTCGGATTTGCTTTGCAGCTGAAAATTTCCAAGATTCAATAAGAATCTACAAAGTAGCGAATAGATTTGCTCATCTCTAATATCTAGGAAAAAAAATTAAAATACCATAATCGCTTGATCTAACATTAATGTTCAAAAGAAAAACATTATGACTCAGAGAGCTTTATCCAACTCTAGATCAGAAAAGTGTGGTACATCATGGACATGGGAGATGTTTTTACTGCCTGATAAAGATCTGTTTTATTTTTTGTATCAATAAAATGTGATTTCAATAAGTCCTTTGTCTCCTGGGGTTGTTCTGTAATTGAACAAGGATTTACGTTCAAGCTGTTTTCTCTCAAGCAATTAGCTGCCCGGCCTTACAGCTTACCTCACAGTTGCTTGAGAATCTGGCACTGCTGCCCTTACAAATTTTCCTTTATCAAAGATCTCTGAAGATGAAAAACAATCCAGTTTTCAGCAGTGGTCAGAAAATAGCTTTGTGCATTGTATTTCAGAGCGCGTCTTTCCTGACCCACAGTCTCATACTGCATTCACAACAGGGACACGTTTTAATTACCTTGAAAGTCTATTAATATAAATCTCCCAGAGTAGAAATTTATAGTGTGATAAATTAATAGTGACACGATAATACTGCATAGATTTATCCAAAGTTGAATTTTTTATTGATGAGTAATAGTTATCATCAGCAATGAGCTTATTTCTAAATGGATACAATTATGTACAGCTTTTGGGCAAATTTTAGAGTATTGTAGGTACCGGTAATATATTGAAAAACTTTGTAGCCCTGATCCTAGATAATTTCCAATTATAATACACTAGCAGAAAGACCCGGCTTCGCCTGGGTATATTTCATCTATTTATTTAATGTTTCTGTGTGTCGTTGCAGAGAGAAAGTCAATGCAGCTGACAGAAATTGATTTTTACCTTCATTTTTTCAATCTCTATTGGCTGCGGAGTGGGAGGGGGTGTGGTTTAATGGGACACGGGGGGAGGTTAAGTCCTTCATTTCAGGGTGGCCTGAATTATAGGTTAATGCCATGGTAATTTGAGGAAACACAATGGGTAGCAGTGGAAGAAAACATTGCTTTGCGCGGGTATATTTAATCTATTTCATTTAATGTTTCTGTGTGTCGTTGCAGAGAGAAAGTCATCCTCCCTCCCATCCCTGCAGCTGACAGATGTTGATTTTTACCTTCAATTGTTCAATCTCCATTGGCTGCGGAGCGGGAGGGGTCATGGCCTGACTGAGTCAGGGGCGTGACGTTGCAAGACCTGGGGCGGGGTTTTAAGTCCTTCTTTTGATGGTGGGCAGAATTACAGGTCGATGCCATGGTAATTTATGAGGACACGCCATGGGTAACAGTGGAAGAAACCATTGCTTTGCACGGGTATATTTAATCTATTTCATTTAATGTTTCTGTATGTTGTTGCAGAAAGAAATCCAACTTCACTCCCACCCCTGCAGCTGACAGAAGTTGATTTTTACCTTCATTTTTTCAATCCCCGTTGGCTGCGGAGTGGGAGGGGGCGTGGCCTGACAGAGTCGGAGCGTGGTTTAGCAAGATCTGGGGCGTGGGTCAGAGTGGCATGAATTACAGGTCGATGACATGGTAATTTATGAGGACCCGCAATAGGTAGCAGTGGAAAAAAACATCTTTTATTAGTACTGAATGGTCGTAGTCTAAAATTAGTCAATTTCATCTACGATTTTTGTGTGTCGTTGCAGAGAGAAATTCACCCTCCCACCCCTGCAGCTGATTTTTTTCAATCCCCGTTGCCTGTGGAGTGGGAGGGGGCGTGGCCTGGCAGAGTTGGGGGTGTGGATTATCAAGATGCTTCGAACGGTTGTAGTCTGAAATTAGTCTATTTCATCTAAAATTGTGTGTGTCATTGCAGAGAGAAATTCACCCTCCCACCCCTGCAGCTGACAGAAGTTTATTTTTCCCTTCATTCTTTCAATCCCTGTTGGCTGCGGAGTGGGAGGGGGCATGACCTGACAGAGTTGGGGGTGTGGCTTAGCAAAGCGCTTCGCATAGGTGATTTAATCTATTTCATTTAATGTTTCTGTGTGTCGTTGCAGAATGGCTGCAGAGTGGGAGGGGGCGTGGTCTGACAGAGTTGGAGGCGTGACTTAGCAAGACGATTCGAACAGTTGTAGTCTATAATTAGTCTATTTTATCTAAAATTTTTGTGTGTCGTTGCAGAGAGAAATTCACCCTCCCACCCCTGCAGCAAACAGAAGTTTATTTTTACCTTTAGTTTTTCAATCCCCGTTGGCTGCGGAGTGAGAGGGGGCGTAACCTGACAGAGTCGGGGGCGTGGATTAGCAAGATGCTTCACATGGGTGTATTTAATCTATTTCATTTAATGTTTCTGTGTGTCATTGCAGAAAGAAAGTCAACCTCCCACCCATCCCTGCAGCTGACAGAAGTTGATTTTTACCTTTATTTTTTCAATCCCTGTTGGCTGCGGAGTGGCAGGGGGCGTGGCCTTACAGAGTCGGGGCGTGGCTTAACAAAGCTTGGCATAGGTGCATTTAATCTATTTCATTTAATGTTTCTGTGTGTAGTTGCAGAATGGCTGCGGAGTGAGAGGGGGCGTGGCCTGACAGAGACGGGGCGTGGCTTAGCAAAAGGCTTCGAACGGTTGTAGTCTATAATCAGTCTATTTCATCTAAAATTTTTGTGTGTTGTTGCAGAGAGAAATTCACCCTCCCACCCCTGCAGCAAACAGAAGTTTATTTTTACCTTCATTTTTTCAATTCCCATTGGCTGCAGAGTGGGAGGGGGCGTGACCTGATAGAGTCGGGGGCGTGGATTAGCAAGATGCTTTGCATGGGTGTATTTAATCTATTTTATTTAATGTTTGTGTGTGTTGTTGCAGAAAGAAAGTCAACCTCCCACCCATCCCTGCAGCTGACAGAAGTTGATTTTTACCTTTATTTTTTCAATCTCTGTTGGCTGCGGAGTGAAAGGGGGTGTGGCCTGACAGAGTTGGGGGTGTGGCTTAGTGAGACCTGGGGCGGGGGTTTTAAGTACTTCTTTTAGGGTGGCCTGAATTAATGGTCAAAACTATGCTTATTTATGAGCCCACGCAATAGGCAGCAGTGGAGGAAAACATCTTTTATTACTACTGAACTGTAGTAATAGAAAAAAACATAAGTTATGTTTATGGTAACCGGAATACCTTTAACAGTGTCAGTGAATAGAAATGGATGAGATCCTCAGCTGCTGATAATTACCTGGTTGTTATGGAAACCTGCCCTCCCTGTGTTCGCCTTTGCAGAGAATGGCAGTTGGAGTTTAAAACCAAAGTTCCCAGTTGTAATGTTGGCTAATGGAGATCATATTTTGGGAATATCTCAGGAACGGTATGTCCTAGAGAGATGAGACCTGGTCTAAAACCTTCCCGGACACCTGATGTACCTGTGTGCCGCATTTGGTGAAAATCGGTCCAGTAGTTTGGTCGCGCATAGAGAACAGACAGACAGACAGACAGACAGAAACTCATTTTTATATTATTAAGAGATAAACAATATATTTGTAATAAACATTCAGACTTTAATACTCATTACAGAGCCAGTAGTTTTCAACTTCAAGTAAATTAATTTGTACCCAAAACCCCCACTTAAAAGGATGTTCCAGCAATTATAATTTATCCATGAGATTGCCGGGACCCTCATTGATTACGAGAAGAGGGATCCTGAACCTACTCACTGGCATAGTTTCATTGGGCCGTGAACAAGCATCTATATCTCTATAGAACTCTCTAGGCCAGTGATGGTGAACCTTTTATAGACCGAGTACCCAAACTGCAACCTAAAACCCATTTATTTATCGCAAAGTGCCAACACGGCAATGCAACCTGAATACTACAGTCCGGTATAGTATATCTTCCATATACTTTATCATTTAGCTATAATAGCTGCCTACATTCAATGTGCTGCCTGTGCCACTCCTAGTATAGCCAACGCTGATGAATGGCAGTAAAGGTTTAAGGCATATTGGTACACCATAGACTTTTTCCAGGGTGCGGATGCCCTCAGAGAGGGCTCTGAGTGCCACCTCTGGCACCCATGCCATAGGTTCGCCACCACCATTTTACTCTTTCCATACATTCAAAGAGTTGAATGTTCAGCTATTCTGCCTACAGTCATTTTGGTGGGGTGGGATATGAGATAAAAGTCTCGATGTACTAGCATACATCAGTTATCCTACCAGCATCAATGTTGTCCAATAACTTCTCACTTGTTCAACTTGCAAATGCCATGTAGTTGTATCCCTGATAAATCTGTGTATCCAGGATACTTCTGCCTTCTACTTGCAAACTGTCTTGTATGTGCATCCCTTCTTATCTACTGCCTTTCTCAGATTCTTTACTCTCTGTCTACCAGTGTTGCCAAACTGTATTTTTTTCTTTTTTTCTGGACAGCTTGTCCAAATATCATCAACAGCCAACATTTTTTTTTTACAGACAAATTAGAAAATCATAATTAGCACTGAGCGAATCAAAGCATCCAAAGTGGGATTTGATTAAAAGTTTAATAAAAATTCAATTTGCCATGAAGCCGAATTTCCTTGTGCATCGTAGTAACAAACCATTTTTCCTAAAATGGTGGCTAGAATTGTCTTAGCAAGGATGGAAAAAATACCTCATCCACTTGCTCGCGCAGAAGCAGTGGAAAAGACCTGCCTAAGGACCTGCGCTGACATTGCAGCGCTCTTCCAGCGTCTGTGTGAGCAAGTGGATGAGGTCGGTGACTTTTTTATTTATTTTTTATTTATATTATTTATTTATTGCACTAGCGTATCACCATTTTTAGTGCCCTTTAGATGGGTGCACTTCTGTCTAAGCGGCCGTTAAAAAGGTCCCATTGATTGATAGGCTAAAATGGGTTTTAACATTTAAAACAAAGAAAATTTCTTGTCAAACTATGGCAAAGCTTCCAAATCAAATTTTTCAAATCTTGGCTCATCTCTCTCGCTCATAATGATTAATAACGATTATAAGTAATACATACCAATAGCTCAATATGCTGATATGAATGCATAAGCAGCCTTTGGTATAAACCATAAAATGGTTATAATAGCAATCACAATGACCTGCTCAAGTACCACCAGCCTAAAAAAAATTGACTCATCTATTTTTCATCACATACTGTAGGGAAAAAGTGCTTTTTTTTCCATTCTGGATTTGCCATGTAGAAACCTCCTGCTGCCATCTATAACACTGAGATAAGGGAGTGGAAGAGCAAATATAGCTAACACTCTCTGTAGAATAAAATGTGTAATAAAAACTGTTTAGAAATTTGTTTCATTTTGTAATTAAAGAGCTTATCTGGGAATGGATAATGATGACCTCAGGATAGGTCATCACTATCACATCAGTGGGGGTCCGATTCCCAGCTGTTTTACTGGAGCACTAGTGAGCCCAGCCAGCTTCAGGCAGCTCTCCAAGCACAGCACCGTACATTGTACAGTGGCTGTGCTTGCTATTGCAGCTCAGCCCAATTCATTTCAATGGGGCTCAGCTGCGCCTAGGCCATGTGACCCATACACAAGTGACCTAGGAAGATTCTGAGACACTCACAGAGCAGCGGCCTCCTCTAACAGTGGGAGGTGTCCCAGAGGATAGGTCATCAGTATTAATTAAGAAGCAAATAAATAATAAAAATAATAGGTACAAGAGTGTCGATAGCCTTTAAGGAACAGATTATCACACCTGGGACTAGTAAACATGATGGTGGTTGTCCATTCCTTCATCAATTACATTCATATTCACTAGTACCTTCTTTCATCCAGTCATTATGGTTATCTGAAGTTTTCTAGAAATTCTTCCACTGAAGAACTAATCTCAGCATGAACTTCTTATAAATCAGTTTTCTGTACAGTAAAGTTTGCAGACAAAATAATAAGTTTCCTGAAGGCTGACAGACAGGTTGATCTCCTGAGTGACATGCACCTACAGGAGTCTAAAATTAGGCCCTGGACATTTACATAATAACCCGACTGCTGTGGACGAGAGAGCGGCTATCTGCTGTCACTTCTGTCCCCTTTTCTTACAACAAGTTGATGGCTGTTGCAGGGAGGGTTTAATGCAGCAATTGATGTCTTATAGAAATAAGCTTCTTAGTCAAGTGTCTACTGGAAAATGCCACACAGCGTTCCTTCTTTGATGGTGACCTTTTAACCTTTGTTGTACATCAGATGTTACTTATCCCATTGTGTGGGCTAACCTAAGCTATAGGACCTTTTAATGTACCTTAATTTAAACAATGTGTTCAACCTCAATGTGACAAACTGTCTTATGTTTGTTGCTGTATAGGATCTCTGGTGTATTGTAGCATAATAAACAGTAACCGGTGTCTCCTTTACTCACCATCAATCCCAAATGTGATTCCAATAACAAAGCAGCTTCTGGTTCCTCTGTAGTAGATGGAACACTATCCAGCAGCCATGATACACAGAGGAACCTGGGATATATTGTTTATTCTTTCTGCTTATCATCCATGTACTCACTGTGGGGAAGGACTACTTAAAAAATAAATACACCAAGACTAATTCTGGTTCTTCTCATCAGTAACTCACGTTCTATGCAAAAAACATGAGGCGTGAAGATGTAGATGGAAAGGGAATTTTGTAGAATTATTTTAGAACAATACATGGAATAGGGGACTACTGCATTATACAATAAAATATGAAAAGAATTTCATTACTGACATTTTTTTCTATTTAGAAAAGTGACACACATTAATATGAGGGTCTGACCTCATGTTGATTTTAGTTTGTGCTATCATTGGAGGTGTAGATATAGAAGTGTCCAATCCCTGGTTTCTAAAGGTGGCTAAAGTAAGAAAAAAACAATATTATAAATGGCACCTATAGGTGGTAGTCAAACTCACAAGTTTTGCATTGGGGCCCAGGAGCTTCAAGTTATGTCAGGCCACGTGAGTAAAGGGTGCATTGCACAACATGAGCGACTACTGGAAAAATATCCATTGTAACTTATAGAAAAGATCAATTTTATTAATGTATACCCCTGTTCTTTATTTCTATTACTTTTATTACTTTAAGAGTGGTCCAAGTGGCAGTCTTACTTAATGACTGGCAGTCATCCATGTAATGCACACTCATACAGTGATTTAAATAAAATACAAGTGAGGCCTTATGCACACGACCATGTTCGTATTGCAGTCCGCAAATAAAGGATCTACAAAATACAGATACTTTCTGTATGCAATCAAAATTTTCCTCACTTCTGTCACTAGAAACAACTATTCTTGTTCGCAATATGGTCAAGAATAGGACATGTTCTATAATGTGCGGAGCAGACACACAGTTGTGGACAGTTTTGAATGGTAATCAGTTTTGCTCTCCATACTGCTCCCTACTTGTGGAAACTGCAAAAGGTAATCACACATCGATTAGCCCCATTGAATGGGAATAATCAGCATGCCGACTTGCTGCAGTTTAACTACAGTTTAACTTCAAATTTCTAATGGTGGATTTTTCTAACAGAAGTGAAGAAAGTACAGTTACCGCATTCCCAAAAGCCCAGAGGGCCTGCTGAGGTTTATGTAAACGGGGTCGCTGTTGCATTTAGAGCCCGGGAGCTACGTACAAGTTACACTTCTGGTGTGCACGTAGCTTTAAATTTGAATGAAGAAAGTGCTAACAGCATTATTATAACCTGGAAGCTGACTCCATAAACGTATGAGGCCTGGACATCTCTAGGGCCCAAATAAGGTTGCCACAAAACCTAGTTGGACCCTGCTGATAATTCTTCAGATTTTCCAATTTGTAATTAGAGGGATTTAACAGGAGTTTGTCTTTAGATTCTTAAACAATTTGCTGCATTAAAGAGGACGTGTCACCTCTCCTGACATGTCTATTTAGTAACTACGAGGGGCGCCTGAAAAGTTCGTGGCCCGACCCAGAAGTAGTGACTGTGGGTCAAAATTGTGCAGTCAGTTCTCAACATAATCTCCTTTGAGGGTCACACATGTATGCCATTGCTCTTGGAGTTTCATTATTCTACTGTGGTAGAATGTTCCGTCCTGCTCCTCCAAAAAGTCCTTTACGGTCTCCATGACAGCTTCATCAGAAAGAAAACGACTTCTTCCAAGGTACCTTTTCATCTGTGGGGATGGGTGGTAGTCAAAGGGAGCCAAATCAGGGGAATAGGGTGGGTGCTGAAGCAGTTGGAAACAGGAGTGAATTGCAACCATTGCAACAGCCGATGTGTGAACTGGCTGTATTGAATGACTGCTCGCTTTGCCAACTTCTCCGTTTCCATTTTTCAGCTTTACTACCTAACTTTAAAATGCTGTACCTGAAACAAAAAAAACAAACAAAAACAAAATAAATCCACATTGCTCATGAGACCTTTCAAATAATTAAATAACATATGGCATTGCAAAACAAGACCATGAGAAAAATATTTCATGGGTGGGCTATGAAATTTTCAGGTTCCCCTCATATGTGCATTACTTATGTAATAACAATGCTGATCTTGTGACCCTGTATTATGCCACTCCTTTGTTAATCCTTCTAGAAGTTTATGAATAAATAGCCAGCAGTCTGCAATAAAGGTCCAAGAGGACAATAACAGTTGTGTCCCTGCACAGCCTGCCACTGGCAAAATTGAGTGGATAGTGTCTGATTGTGCAAGGACATATCCCCAGTGGGTAACACCCAGATAGACCTTTATTGCAGACTGTTGGAAATTCATTTATAAACTTCTAGTTGGAATAATATAGGAATAACACAGCATGATCCAGAATTGCTATTATATGAAGAACGAAAAACAGTAGCTACTAAAACAGGTCAAGAGACAGGTCCTTTTTAAGGCAACCCAGTACTCTTGTCCTATAGAAGAATACAGTACACATGTTATATTAACCCAACGATATGCCAAATTAAAAGCTCATTTTTTCAATCAGCTCTGCTACATTGATGTTTAGAATATCTTATTCTGTAAAACATTAGAGAGCGCAATTGATATAATATTTGTTTTTCATTTTATGCCACTTTAGTAGAACATAGTTGCTTTGACTTGAACATCATTCGAACTGGAGATTTCGTTAACATAAAAAGAACACTTTGCTTTCTTACTGGTTGATTCTGGGATGTGTTTCAGTGAACAATACTCTCATGCCAGGGTGTGTTTGTTCTCACAGCCGTAAGTGTTGACTTAATTCATTTGATATGTTGGTGGTGATGTGAGATTGGTGAGTGAATTTATTTTCAAGTGCTAGACTTTGGGTGGTCTTGGCACAAATTCCCCTAGAGAGACAGCTCTCCTACATGAATTGCAATATTTCATAAGATTATTAAGCATTACAAGACATTTCCTATAAAGAGTTTCATTGAATTTAATATGGAAAACACCAGACTAATGTAATGACATTACTTACATAAAATAATATATATATGGATCTACTTTTGCGAGGCTATGACTACAGGAATGTCTAACTCTAAGAACCATAAATATGGAAATACTTGTGTGGATGTACTAAAATGAGTAGACCAACATTATATACCTTATTATGCATTTCTGTGTGTTTTCCCTGTAGATTGCACACCCTGGAAGAAGGGTAGAACTGAATATTTGCTAAAAATAAATATATCACCAAAATAATGCTTTGTCCATCTCAAATGTTGTTAGAAATTATTTTCATTCATTACATATGTTACTGTGAAAACATGACAATATGGCTGCCGTTATCATTTCTGCATGAGTTATAAACTGGTTTTCTGAGATTCCCAATGGTATATACTCATATACTATACTGAATAACTCCCTCTCATGTATTGTTCTGAAGGTCATGGGAGAACTGGGTGGAACCTGTAACAAGAGTCTTCTAAAAAGACAAAGAAAAATCCATGCATGCAAAATTTAGAGTAGGTTCCCACTCGAGGAGGCAACCTTGGCGCGGTGAGTGGGCCTATGCTTTTTGATCAAAACGTATACTAATGCCTCATGTGTATTATGACATAGGGGTAGTATACTATTAAGTACGTCGAGAAGCGATGTTAAATTATGCTGAGAAGCAACTAGATCAAAACATAGCACGAGGATGTGCGATCCAGATTCATTCTTAATTTTGCATACAGTTTGTAGAATCTTTCCTTTTTTTCACTCTGGTATCAGCACTCCTCCCCTTTCGGCCCAGGTGCTTTTAAATTAGCAGGTGTCTGCATGAGGGTTTATAAATTCCTACTTTATCTCAGTTGGAGTTCCTGAGAGCAGAGAAAGGTCGGGTGCGGTGCTGTGCGGCGGCCATTGTTGCCTTGGTGCTGTACTGGTGGGTTGGTGGAGCTCAGTGCCAGGGCGGCTTAGCTGGGCAGCGGGGGCGCTGTCTGGTTGCTGGGCTTCGCCGCCTATCGGTGTGGTGCTGTGGCGCTGGTGGTCGCCGCGCAACGCTGCGCCAAATTTAGAGTAGGTTCCCACTCGAGGAGGCAACCTTGGCGCGGTGAGTGGGCCTATGCTTTTTGATCAAAACGTATACTAATGCCTCATGTGTATTATGACATAGGGGTAGTATACTATTAAGTACGCCGAGAAGCGATGTTAAATTATGCTGAGAAGCAACTAGATCAAAACATAGCATGAGGATGTGCGATCCAGATTCATTCTTAATTTTGCATACAAAGAAAAATCCATGTTTTATTTATTTAATAGAAGTGGACAGTTAAAGGGATTCTCTAAGACCATAACACCCTTTTTCCAGATGGTCAGGCAATTCCAAATGTTAAAAAAGTATCACTTCTGAACTGTGCTCCAGATCCAGCATTGAACATGCTTCTCCTCCACTTCTGGTCCCCACTGAGAGTGGAAGAATGACGTGCACTGCCCTCTAGAAGTCACTGCTGCTGGCCAGTTAATGTTAGTAGTAAAGTATAGTAGTTGGGGCAACAAATAATCAGTTCCTGAATAAGTGTTATTTAAATTAACAGCTGCTAATACAAGTTAGGCCTCATATGTATGGATACGAGATATGTTTTTTAGGTGAAGGTGGCAGAATTTGGCAATGGATTCAGTGTGAGTAACAGTCCATTCACACGTCTGCATAATGGGTCCGCATCCATTCCACAATTTTGCGGGACGGGTGCGGACCTATTAATTTTCAATGGGGCTGCATAAGATGCGGACAGCACACAGCACTTCCGTTCCGCGGCCCCACAAAAAAATAGAATGTGTCCTATTTTGAAAAAGTTCGTAACGAATCTGATTTAAAAAAAAACGCGACGCAAAACTGTACTTTTTTCACAGAATAGACCAGGATACAAGGGATTATTACTCCTATAATCCCTTGTATCCTGGTTTTCTGTGAAAAACAAGATGTGTGACGTCACCCCACAGCCCCTGAAGTGCCTGAGCGTGCCGACATCTTGTCAGTGCGTCGCCAGACATCAGAGAGAGAGAGGAGCTTAGTATTACATAGAGAGAGAAAAGATATAGATAGATAGATAGATAGATAGATAGATAGATAGATAGCCAAATAACTAGATAGATACAGGGAGAGATAGAGAAGGAATAGAAAGAGTTAGTGAGAGAAGCAGGAGAGAGGAAGAGAAAGCTAGATATAGAAGATAAGGTGATAGATAGGGAAAGAGGCTGAGAAATCAAGAGATAGATAGAGATAGGGAGAGATAGGCATCTAAATAAAAAAAATGTGAGATCTAGGGAGAGATAGGGAGATAAAAAAAGAAATAGGGAGAGAAAAGTGACAAAAGAGTCAGGACAGGTAGCATTCCTGTCCCGTGACCGATAGTACACACTACACGTTGCTGCTCTGCTGGGTGCCGTCAACACCATTTAGCCGCAACAAAGTTAAAAAAAAAGTTATAAAAAAAGTTATAAAAAAAGTTTTAAAAAAAACTGTTAAAAAAGTTAAAAAAAAATAAAAAAAAAGTTATAAAAAAATAAAGTTTAAAAAAGTATTAAAAAAATACATAATTTCATTTTCCCCCACCCAAATAAAAATATGTCCAAGCGTCCTACTTCCAGCACTTCCCAGGCAAGGAGTGCAACAGCAGGAGGTGAGGGTAGGAGAAGTGGCAGCACCAGGCCCGGTGGAAGCTGGGGTAACAGGCGTGGCAGCAGGGTGCAGCTACCCCTGACGCCCACTGGTCATGTAAGAACCACACAGCCAGCGGTTCTAGATTGGCTTACCCAATCCTCCAGTTCCACCGCCCAAAGCTCCCAAACGAGGAGTCAAGCATCGGCTGGATCATCCGACACCACCATTACATGGGACGGTCAGCGAGAGTCCTCTGCCCCGTCCTCTGTTATTAGAATGTCACTCACCTTTGGGGCACCTTCTGCCAGGGAACTCTTGGCAAACCTTGATCTGCCCTTGGAGTCTCTACCACTATTTAGTGATGAGGAGGAGGAGGAGGTAGTCCACCAAAGTCAGCGGGTGGAACGTAGTGAGACTCCAGAGGAGGTGTTGGCTGTAAGCAGTCAACAGAGCCAGGGAGGGGCATCCAGTGCCAAACCTGATATCCTGTCCCAGCCACCGGAGGAAAGTAGCAGTGCTGCGTTTGATGATGTTGTCGCCGATTGGACGTGGCGCCCTCAAGAAGCATTATCCTCGGCATCATAAGGGGAGGAAATAGAGGTGCCACTGACGCAGCAACATCCCACTGTTGCAAGGAACCGAGGCACAAGAGGGAGGGGTAGAAGAGAAGCTACCAGGCAGAGATCACCCTCTCAAAGCCTTGGTCCTGAGAGGGCACCCTCAGGCAGCAGTGGCAGTCAACAGCCAGCAAGACCCCCCGTGGCTGTCAGCAAACCACGTTCCTCTGTCGTCTGGCAGTTCTTCCGCCTGGGGAAAGATAAGCACATCGCTTTGTGCCTGCTGTGCAATGAGAGGGTCAGTCGTGGTAGGGGTGATAATCTCGGGACAACATTGATGCGAAAGCATATGGAAAGGCAACACCAACAGGCCTGGAAGAACCATGACCCCAATACCACCTCCTGTCAGGATGCACCATACACTGCAGATCCCATTATGCAGCATCCTCTCAGTGGAACTCAGGGCTCGTCAGCCTCAGGTGCCAGCACCAGCACAGTGTCACTGCCATGTACACCGCTAATGAGGCAGCAATCCGTGACTGAGTCCATGGGCAGACGTCAGGTGTATTCCAGCAGCCATCCCATGGCCCAGAAACTGATCAGACACCTGGTTAAGCTGCTGGTGCTTCAGTCCCTGCCCTCCAACCTTGTGGACTCCCAGCCTTTCAGGGATGTCATGGCGTGTGCGCACCCCAGATGGCGAGTCCCCAGCCGCCACTACATCTCTGGCAAAGCTGTCCCATCACTGCACAGTTATGTGCAGAAAAAGGTTGGCGACTCATTGGGACTCTCGGTGTCCAAGACTGTGCACCTGAGTGCTCATGTCTGGTCCTCAAATTATGGGCAAGGGCAGTACATGTCTGTTACTGCCCATTGGGTCAACATCCTCCCAGAAGACCATCAGGAAGTTGGCCCATTCTTGCCACTGTCACCTCCACAGTGCTTTAGGGGGCCAGCAGCAGGAAGCAGAAGTTCTGCCTCCACCACCTTGCAAACATCCGCCGCTTCTACTGCATTACAACCTGCCCCGGTGTCTTACCACCGATGTCAGGCCCGGCGCTCTCAGGCTGTCCTCCATTTGGTGAGCCTGGGTGAAAGGAGACACAGTGGGCAGGAGCTCCTCCGGACCATCAGGGAGGAGGTAGATCAATGGCTGACCCCATGTCAACTAACGGTGGGAAGTGTGGTAGCAGACAATGGGAGGAACATTGTCTCTGCATTGCAGCAGAGAGGGCTAAGTCATACACCTTGTATGGCACATGTGATAAACCTCATAGTGCACAGGTTTCTTCGATCATTTCCTGCACTACAAGACCTTATGAGGATGTCACGCAGAGTGTGCAAACACTTCAGCCACTCCTACACTGCAAGGAACACCCTGCTCAGGATCCAGAGACAGCGCAGTCTGCCCCAACATCGGCTAATCTGCGACGTGCCAACACGCTGGAATTCTGCCCTCCATATGCTGGACCGCCTGTACGAGCAAAGGTCAGCCGTTACAGACTACCTCATGGGGCAATCAGGCAGCTTCACGCCACACTGCGACTTCCAAGTCACACACTGGCAGATGATGCGTGAAGTCTGCCAATTGTTGATCCCTTTTGAGGACGCAACTTTGTTTGTGAGCAGGAATGACTATGGGATCAATGACATCATCCCACTCATCCATGTTCTGGAAAGTGCGCTGAAAAGCATCATCAGCGAGGATTCCCAGGCCACCACTCCAAGGCTGAACATCGCCTTGAGCCCAGAGATGGATGAAGTGCAGATGGAGGGTGAGGAGGAGGAAGATGTCTACGCCCAGCCATTCCACACACCGCCACCTGGCTTCTCTGCATCTCAATCACAGGAGGAGATGGAGGATGAGGTGGTAGAGGAAGAGGAGGAAGACCCCAGCAGACCCTGGAACTATACCGAGGACAGTGGAGAGGAGAGGCGCTCATTGTCCTTGGTGCAGATGGCAAGGTGCCTGTGGGAGCGTCTCAGGAATGACAGCCGGATTGTGGACATCCGCCAGAAGGACCAATACTGGCTGGCCACCCTGGTGGACCCTCGCTTCCGCCGCAAAATGGCTGAATTTTTTCCGCCATCAGAGAGGGAGGCAAAACTGGGGTACTACCGGGTCCTACTCACCAGTCAGTTGGTCTCAACTTACCAGCGAGACCAGCCAGGTTCCTAGACAACATCTGCTCGGGGGGAACCAGCGCGCTCCACTACCACCACCACTAGTGGAGGCGTGAGAAGTCACTACAGCCTCCAATCGCTGATGAGCGATTTCATGCAGCCAGCTTCTGAAGAGGGGACACAACACCGGAGTCATGGCGTGGACCAGCATGAGCTCACCCACCAGGTCACTGCCTACCTGGATTGTACCCTGCCCCAAAGTGTCACCGACCCCGTGCAGTACTGGGCAGAGAAACTGGAGATTTGGCCTCAACTGGCAGAGTTTTCTTTGGCTCTGCTGTCCTGCCCAGCCTGTAGTGTCGCGTCAGAGAGGGTGTTCAGTGTGGCGGGTAACATCGTAACACTGCAAAGAACGAGGCTCTCTTGCCACAGTGTTGAGATGCTGACTTTTATAAAGATGAATCGTGCCTGGATTACATCGGATTATACCACCCCCCTGCCTGATGTGAATGACTAAGTCATCAGTCACCCGTCTTGCATGGCAATCCGTGTGTCCAAGAAACTGACCTTAATGTCCTAAATATGTGCCCAACATAAAAATCCGTAATTTAACTTATTAAGTAATGTTTCCCCTTAAACCCAAAATTAAACAAAATCACCTTAAAAATTCCCTACTTAATTCGGATACATTTGAATAAACAGAACCCCATCTCCAAATTTAATGCCCATGGTGTGTTGGCCATTTAACATCTCCACACCAGCTTAATGCCTCACACCGGTGCACCGTCCAACCCATACCCCAAGAACAGTACCATCCCTAAAATAATCCCCACGACTATGCTTCACAAAGTGAAGATTTCACCTTTTGTGAACTATAGCCTTGGGGTTCTATCCCTGGCACCCGTGCCAAGGAACACTACTCACCGTTTTGTGAGCGGGTACTAACTGTTCTTGAGGTATTTTGTTGATATCATGAGAGTAGTAAAATCTTGCACCGCAAATCCCGATGAGGTTCTTCTCTGTGCAAATGATTTCACGCCTCTCATGCAGTCACGCGTGGAATAAGGCTGTCTATGGGGTATATACACTCACCGGCCACTTTATTAGGTACACCTGTCCAACTGCTCGTTAACACTTAATTTCTAATCAGCCAATCACATGGCGGCAACTCAGTGCATTTAGGCATGTAGACATGGTCAAGACAATCTCCTGCAGTTCAAACCGAGCATCAGTATGGGGAAGAAATGTGATTTGAGTGCCTTTGAACGTGGCATGGTTGTTGGTGCCAGAAGGGCTGGTCTGAGTATTTCAGAAACTGCTGATCTACTGGGATTTTCACGCACAACCATCTCTAGGGTTTACAGGGAATGGTCCGAAAAAGAAAAAACATCCAGTGAGCGGCAGTTCTGTGGGCGGAAATGCCTTGTTGATGCCAGAGGTCAGAGGAGAATGGGCAGACTGGTTCAAGCTGATAGAAAGGCAACAGTGACTCAAATTGCCACCCGTTACAACCAAGGTAGGCAGAAGAGCATCTCTGAACGCACAGTACGTCGAACTTTGAGGCAGATGGGCTACAGCAGCAGAAGACCACACCGGGTGCCACTCCTTTCAGCAAAGAACAGGAATCACCGAAACACCCCCTGAACTAGAGTAAGTGTTGTATAGTGTAAGTGATGCTAAATCCGAATATGTAAGTTTTATCTTCATACTCACTTCCATTCCGACGCTGTGCTCCCACAAACCTGCAGTAAAATGCACTCAGTGGACTCCGGTGCTCACTCACATAATGGAGAGGACTCAAAGAAGAGTCCACTGAGTGCATTTTACTGCAGGTTTGTGGGAGCACAGCGTCAGAATGGAAGTGAGTATGAAGATAAAGCTTACATATTCGGATTCAGCATCACTTACACTATACAACGCTTACTCTAGTTCAGGGGGGGTTCCGAGATGACAGGTTCCCTTTAAGCCAGCTGGTGATAGCACTAAAAAAAACACAAAAGCATACATCCATTGGGTTGGGCGCTGCACTCGGTTAGGACATCAAACTGGTGTAACAAGATATATATATATATGTCTCGCCAACAGCCATAGGCCCAGATTCAACAGGTTTGACACCAGAGTAGTTGCGTCAATTTGTAAAGCGAGTGCCAGTGAGGTGTCCATTTCATGAAAATTGGACACGTATTTTTGGATAATGGAACTGGCGTAAAGCCTTCTTGAATCTGTGCCTTTTTAAATGTCCTTTCTTTACCTCATGGATTCTGTGGGTGAGGTTGTCTGTCTATTTAACCGTATCCGTATCCTACTAGACTAGCTGTAATGTTAGAGGGTTTTTTTAACGTTGACTGTCCTGTGCTGAACTCTACATCAACATTTTGTCATGTATAAAAACTGATTTTTACAAGCGTGCATATTCTTAGCTTCCAACTTCAGTTCTCTGTACTAGGTCCTTCTGGGTCCAAAAGAATACTGCTCCTACTAATGCCCCCACTGTCAATGTCTATTTGGAAACATACTGGGTGCAATCAAGAGCTGCTGAAGCTGCCTCCTCAACTTGTCTCTTCTCAACCATACTGGCCTGGGTGCTATCAAGTGCTGCCGCCTCCTCCTCCATCAATTGTCTGTTCTCAACCATACTGGCCTGGGTGCTATCAAGTGCTGCCGCCTACTCCTCCGTCAATTGTCTGTTCTCAACCATACTGGCCTGGATGCTATCAAGTGCTGCCGCCTACTCCTCCGTCAATTGTCTGTTCTCAACCATACTGGCCTGGGTGCAATCAAGTGCTGCTGCCTACTCCTCCGTCAATTGTCTGTTCTCAACCATACTGGCCTGGGTGCAATCAAGTGCTGCTGCCTACTCCTCCGTCAATTGTCTGTTCTCAACCATACTGGCCTGGGTGCAATCAAGTGCTGCTGCCTACTCCTCCGTCAATTGTCTGTTCTCAACCATACTGGCCTGGGTGCAATCAAGTGCTCCTGCCTCCTCCTCCGTCAATTATCTGTTCTCAACCATACTGGCCTGGGTGCAATCAAGTGCTGCCGCCTCCTCCTCCTCCGTCAATTGTCTGTTCTCAACCATACTGGCCTGGGTGCAATCAAGTGCTTCTGTCTACTCCTCTGTCAATTGTCTGTTCTCAACCATACTGGCCTTGGTGCAATCAAGTGCTGCTGCCTCCTCCTCCGTCAATTGTCTGTTCTCAACCATACTGGCCTGGGTACCAGCAAGTGCTGCCGCCTCCTCCTCCTCCGTCAATTGTCTGTTCTCAACCATACTGGCCTGGGTGCAATCAAGTGCTGCCGCCTCCTCCTCCGTCAATTGTCTGTTCTCAACCATACTGGGTCCAATACAGTACTATTACTGCTGCTGGTTCCACTGTCAAATGTCTGTTTTCCACCCTACTGGGTCCAAGGCAATGCTGCCGGTGTTGCCAACTTGCACTTTGTGTCCTATGTCCCGTGTAATCACTTTCACCTTGGCTAATGTGTACCTGTTCTGGGGTGCACAAGGTCTAATTAAATGGTACGCCTGTCTGTCTTCTGACCTGTGATGTCACTGAGACCGCATCGACTTCAATGCAGCCTATTCTTGGGCTGGTGCCACGATCTACCGTGTGTTTTTGGTGCTCTGGCATGACATGGACTGCTCCAGCGGACATCTTCAATGCTGTCAAATGTTGTTGACCTGGCTGAGGTTTCACTATTTTTGCACTTTGATTTTTTTCCACTTTTTTCATTGTAATAGCAACTGCAACTAAACGAAACTATACCCTATCAGACTCCCACTATTGTAGCTGCAATTATTCAGCCATTATAGCAAGGTTCGTTTTAGGTTTGGTTCGTACGAACCCGAACTTCACGAAAGTTCGCCGAACCGAACTTTTCAAAAGTTCGCTCATCCCTAGTGATGACCTTTCCTCATAGGTCATCAATATAAGATTGACAGGGATCAGATTCCACCACTTGAATGGAGCTTTTCGAATTACACTGCTCCACCATTGCAATATCGACAGTGTGCAGGTAAACAGTCGAACCTCAGGGGTGCCAGGAGCCGGTCACCAGCCAGTCTGATATTGATGTAATATGAGGATGGGTCATCAATGTGGGAAAACCTGACAATCACTTTAAGTGGGAGCTATCTGGAGAAGATATAACAACCGAGACAATGTTTTTGGAAGAGCAGGAGAAATGTCCTGGGATGATGTATATACAGTAGTTAGTTGTCATCATCAGAAAGATGGTATTGGAATCCAAACCTGCTGATGGTCTGCCCTACTGAAAGTAGACCCAACACTGTACCTTTGGAAACCCTGATAGAGAGAGGAAGTAGAAAAGAAGCCAGACAAGAAACACTGAACATATAATCAGAGGGATTCAAGGAAAACCAGGATAAGATAGTGCCCTTTAAGCCAAATGATAGGACAATGTCAAGGAGTATTGGGTGGGCTACTGTGTCAAATGCAGAAGAAAGATCTAGACGGATTAAGTGAAGTGAACCTTAATATGTGTGTGTTTAGCACCATCCTTTTAATGGAAGCATTGGGCATGGATAAAGGTTATTGAGAAAAAGAAACATCTGAAAATACATTCTTTAAGAATAAGTCTGGTCCATAGAAGTCTGTGGGGACATTCTATTTTACATCTGGTTATCTTTTAGACGTATACCACAAATGTAGCCGGTAAACACAGTATAAACTCAGCTTTACTAAATTAAATGGACTAAAAAGAACTTTGTGAAAGTTTGATGGATTCTTTGTCAATACAAATTAGACAAATGGGACAACATTTGATTAGTCCTAGAAACCCTTTATACCTGATCTCTAGAATGAAGTGCTGGTACCAGTTGGAAATCCATTTGCTGTTAGCACTGACCAGCTGTTTATGGACTTGTGTTTAGACCGCTATTTTATATCACTTAAAGCAGTACTTTCATGATACTGAGCAGAGGAAAAATTCTGCTGTGAGCCAGTAGATATCATAAATAATGAGATCAAGTTCAATGTAATTAAATATAAAATGTGTGTGTTTGGAATCACTTTATCTGGCATTGTATCAGCATTATGAAATATGAAGGCCTAGCCTAGGGTGAAAATGTTTCTACTGATTATGTGAAGTATTAGAGCAATATTTTTGTAAGAATGGGAGATGGATGAGGTAATGGAATGTTTCTTGTCTTTATATAAAAAGTTTTCCACCATTGCTTCCAACAGACAGATGTTTATTAATCATAGATGGGTAAACGGCGATAGCACAGTAGAATCTGAACTACTTGATCTTCCCATTAACAATGCGCTCTGTTTACTGTCCATGCGCGGATGGTGTTGTCTAGATGATTTCACACATATTAAGTAACATGATGCAAATTCAGCAGGCAAATTAATTTATCAGCTAATTGGTCCTGTCACACTTCAGTGAGCATGACCCATTGCTGGAGGGTTCATCAAACATATACCCCATATAAAGACAGCACGCTTGATTTTCACTACTGGTATTGTGCCACTCTACATTACGCAACAGATGGCACATTAATTTGATGAATTGCAGACAAAAAATGACATGGAGATTAAAAAAGGACAGAATCTAGAACTTGAGTGCAAGGCTATTTAGTAAACTTAGCCTTATTGTTCTGTGATGATGAAAGTCATCCCATATTGTGTCACATGGACCTCATGTAACCCTGGTCACTTATAGTTATTTATCTGTGCAATGTGAGTTACTGTTTCAGATTTTATCTGAATACCCCTATAGTTTCCATAGATTATTATTGGGCTAGCTGTGTACTACCCGGCAATTACAATAATAAAGAAGTTACTAGAAGAGTGCTAGACCATGCCTTACAAAGATGATACAAGGGCAGTGTAACTTACAGTATTTCTAAAATACTCATACCAGTTTCGACCTTTTAAACACATGGCCACCTGAAAACTACTGTATTTAGCTTTTTTTTCTGTAAATAAGCTGAAATTTCTGTACTGATGAATTTCTTTATGTATCTTTATAGTGCTTAAAACCTTATTTTTTTACGAGCTCAAAATTTGTGCAATTGAAGTTGCTGTGCAATTTCTTTGCATCTGAGTCTGCATTTGGTTATTGCCTAGCTTTCTAGTTTTACCTGTATGTACAGTAGATGTCACATCATTCTGGTTGTTGGATATAGTGTATGTACATTCCATAGAAGATATTTTGTGCTTTGTTCTGTAGCTCCATCATTGTTTCTTGTTCGACTTTAGTGTCTTCTACATATTCTGGGATCTGTAGTTCCCTGATCCATTTTGCTGTGTTTGGGATTTGTTTGCTGCTGTACTTTTATATTGTCCATGTATGGTTTGTGGACTAGAATTCAGATTGGGCCATATTACTTCATTTCTGTCTGTGCGTTGCTTTAGTGTCTTGCTTTCTGTTAGCCTTTATATGTACTTCATATTGTCCTGTAATTCAGCCCTGCTATAAGTCCTAGGAGTATCTGAATGTTAATGGAGAGTTAAAGGGGGGGGGGGGGGCATCCACAAGTGGTTATGAAAGCAGCAAATTTTATGCTTTTTGTTTGCTTTGTATCATCTTGGTTTTTTGTTTTTAACATATAAGCTAACATTAAATTTTATTATTTTTGTAATATAAGGAAAAATGCAAAAAACACCATTGCATATAAATCACATGTTAACTGAGTGGCAAATATGTATAGTAAGGTTATTTAGTTTTATGTCATTAATGGTCTCATGGCAAAAAAAAGTTTACTTTTGTTTTTGTTTGGGTTTTTCAACGCATTATAACTTGCCAGTCTAAAATAAAGGAATGGACTAAAAGGCAATTCTGCAGCCCTTGGATGGCTTTGTTAGTCCTTGGGGAACATGGTAAGGGTTTCAGCAGCACAGCTCAGTCTTATTTATCAGTATAGGTCAACTCTTGCAGGTAATGTACCCCAGAAAAGCTCCTGAACCCACATTGAAAGTGAATTGTTTTGTGTGAAGCAATAGAATGAATCAATTCCACTTCTTTTGATGCTCCTTTTTAACGCTATGAAGAGGAATAGTACATGCCTATACTTAAAATAGAGACTTTTGAACCCTTTGTCCTCAGCAATGGTCTAAAACTTTACCTTTATGATCGGAGTGATTGGCAGGTTATGAGTAAAGAACGGATTGTCATCGAACATGGCTACAAATAATATTTTACTCCATTGCTTTTTATGCAGTTTCCAAAAAGATTGAAAAAACCACAAACTTCAATGAATTTTTAATAAAATGTGGTCATTGTGTATGCAGTATCCAGATGCCTTGCCACATGTATAATTCTGTATGATCTACAAGAGGATGTGAAAGCTTATGTGAAGTGTTTAATAGCTTCCAGGCCAGTATCACATAGAAGATTAAACCACCAACAACACAAAGCTACAAGGACGTTCTTCACATCAATTGATTGTAAAATAAATTTAGAGTGTCCAAGATTAGTAAGAAGTGGTGAGGAAATAGTTTGCAGGCTATTTACACCTTAAATAGAATGATTTGTTAATTTAGTGACATGAGGTTGTTGTTCCAAAATCAATGCAAGAGGAAATCTTATGCTTCCTTCATGAAGGACACATGAGCTGATGAAGCACAGAAAAGGACTAAGCAGGCTGGGTGGTCAAGTCTAGGAGACTGCAGAGACAACATGCTAAATCTATGTGCTTACTTGACTGCTAATTGCTATTCAAATCTAAATGTAAAATAATGCACTTGAGATCTACCTGATTATCATATTGGCAGGTCTGTGTTAGCCAAGACTTCAGAAGAAGGATCTAGGAGTCCTGATATCAGACAACTTCAAAATGAGTGCACAGTGTGGGCAGGCAGCTGAGAAAGCAGGTCAAATGCTTGGCTGTATAGTTAGAAGTATAACCAGTAGGACGAGAGATTGTGATCCCACTGTAAAGAGTGATAGGGAGAACACATCTGGAATACTGGGTTGAGTTATCCACCTACAAAAAGATATATAAAATGGAACGAGTGCAAAAGCGGGCCACACAAATGGCGAAGGGTCTGATACATATAACATATGAGAAGAAACTTAAAGAACCTTGGGGGGAGATTTATCAAACTGGTGTAAAGTAGAACTGGCTTAGTGGCTCATGGTAATCATTCAGGTTCCAACTTTCATTTTCCAATGGAGCTGTGAAAAATGAAAGGTGGAATCTGATTGGTTGCTATGGGCAACAAAGCCAGTTCTACTTTACACCCGTTTGATAAATCCCCTCCCCCCAACTTGTATATCCTTGAGAAAAGAAGGTAAAGGAGCTAAACAATCAAAATCTTTAAATATGTTAAAGGCATAAATAATGAACAAAGGGGGGGGGGGGGAATCTAGAATTACTTGATTACTTACTAAGATTAGAATCAATGTCAGGAAATCTTTTTATACCAAAAGAGTAGCTCAGGCTTATAACAAACTCCCAGAAGACATGGTTGGGAAATCAACAGTAAGTAAAGTTAAACAGACCTGGGATAAACACGTCTATCCTAAGATAAGTAATAATATATGGGCAGACTAGATGGACCATGTGGTCTGTTTCTGCTGTCTACTATTGTTTCTATTAGTGGAACTTCTAGATAAATACATATGTCTACTTTTTAATCTGGTGTAACTTAATAAATTATATTAAAGGGGCTAAGATATTAATGATCTATCCTCAGGATAGGTCATCAATATGATTGTCGGGGTATGACTCCCGTCACCTTCACCACTCAGCTATTTGAAGGGTGTCAGCACTGCTTCCTCTTCAAAATTACCTGTGCAGCATCTCCTTTTTAGTGGCGGAGAAGTGTAATCAATATCTTAGTACTGGAGACTGCACAATTACAGTAATGTGTACATTGTAATCAGTATTGAGTGAATCAAAGAATCTGAAGCAGAAATTGATCCGAAGTTTAAGACAAATTTGATTCTCTGCAAAGCCAAATTTCCTCACACTTTGTGGTAATGAATAAGATTTTTTTCTAAAATGGCTGTTGCACGTGTTAGTAAGAATAGAATGCGATATGACCCACAATGTCGTGCAGCCAGCCAATCAGCAGATATCCATTCCCTATGATATGAGCTTAGGTAAAGACTTAACAAGCACTTATGCAATAGGGACAGTGTTTAAGAAAGCTTTTAATTGTAGAATATTGGATAGGTAGAGTGCAGAGACAGTACAGGAAGAAAGTAGGGAAAGTTTTTAGACACTGTAGGGAGAACATAGGTAGGCTGCAGGGACAGTGCAGGTTGAGTGTAATCACTGTGCGCATCTTTTTGAACTGCTGCCTCAATCCCAGTTGATCGGTTAGTTTACACATAGAATTACTGTGCCACAGTATTAAAAGGCGGTCTAATATATTACTGTCTGCATCTTGTTGAATTAATCTTTTACTTTATATAGAGAATTACTGTGCCTCAGTATTAAAAGGCGGTCTAATATATTGCCACGTTTATCTTGTTCAACTTCTGCCACATTCATACTCGATCTGTTTCATAACTGATACAATTACTGTACAAATGGCCAAGACAGTTGCCAAAGGAACAGGCAGTGGAAAAAATGTTTCTGTAGCCTTAACAAGTAGCAGCAGAAGGGGTGGTGGTGGCAGCAGCTACACAAACAGGCCATAGTTGTCACTGTCATCCAGCGGTCGTGTTTTGACCAACAATCCATCTGTACTGGAATGGTTGACTTGTTCTTGAATATCATTTCAAGTGACAACAGATAAACACAGCCAGGAATCGGTGAGTTCCTCTGACACCATGCTTAGTTTGCATGGCCCAGGAACTGCCTGTGTTCCCTCACCTCTTCAGAACCTGTCTCTTAGTTTTTCTGCTCTTTCTGCTAGCCAAATAGGTATGCCGCCAGCTCTGCTCTACTTTTCAGTGCAGAAGAGCTTTGTGAGGACAGTCAGCAGTTACAGGTCAACACAGACTTGGAGGAGAGGTCCACTGCAGACTCCTCTAGGCATGCAGCTATTATTTTCTTCTCGTGTCACTCCAGGAATGCCCTTTGACCATTTTTTTTTACTCTTTTACAAGTTCATTGGATCCAGCTGCTGGTCACCTGCTGCACCACAAGGTACTCTTTATATGTAGTTTCAGGATGCAAGGGTTAAAGGTAAGTATAACTTTAATTATTAGGTAAAATGTATATAGTGGTCAACTATTGGCCCCATGTGGCCCCTTATGTAATTCTCATACAAAGAGGGCAGGCCACAACAGCAATAATTTGCTTTTTGTGCCACGCACCTAACCAGCCAAACCCTATACTAGCAACAACCCCTGTTTGGCTAACATATTATATGGCAGCTACTAGTTTTCAAGCTCCTGTCCCTGATGGCAGTAATCCTGCAGCTATGTTTGATCAATCCACCATGTTCAGTCCATGTGGTTTTAACCCTTATTCAATGTTAAACCGAAATACCATCCGGTTCATAGTATATATTTGTATAGTTTTCAATTTTACACTAGGAATATGGAAATCTTTCTTTTTTTTAAGGGATTCATGTCTACAGTGTTTTAAAAAAATGTCTGTTCTTTTAGTAGTTTTCCATTTGACAAAACAGAACCATTTAAAATTTCAATCTGTACATGTTCTATATTTATTCTCCATTTTTGAAAGTTCTTCATTGTTTGTATTGTTTTCACAGCATATAGTTCACTTTCATTTTTTCCTTCCAACGTTCCAATAGCCAATAACTGTCATACATTTTTCTTTCATATAGTCATATGAGGGCTTTTTTTGGGGGGTGGGTAAGTTTAAAGGGACAAAAAAATAAATTTTATGGGTACCGTTTTTGTGGTGCATACAATTTTTTGATCACTGTTATTCCAGTGGAGGAAGTGACAAAAAATGGCGAATTGTGTTTTTAATTTTTTTCCATTACGGCAATCAGCACACAGGAAATTTTTATTAATATTTTACTATTTTTTTATATTTTTATCTGTAAAATTGGGAAAGAGGGTGATTAAAACTTGTAATATTTTATTTTACTTTTACAGTGACAAATTTTACCCCCCTTAGGGAGCTAGAACCTGGGATCTTTGGATCCCTTTTCTATTCACTCTAATATAGATCTACTAGGGTGAATAGATCTATTAGGGTGAATAGCATGATAAGCATGGAAAACTTCCAAAGCGTCCAGGCTGCCATGATAATAAATTGGAGACCTGCGGTTTCACTGTGGGGCTCCGATCAGAAAGTCAGAGGGAGCCAAATCCCTCTGCCTTACCTTACAGA
Organism: Rhinella marina; assembly: GCA_900303285.1. Lineage (NCBI taxonomy): Eukaryota > Metazoa > Chordata > Amphibia > Anura > Bufonidae > Rhinella > Rhinella marina. The sequence continues at coordinate 12,007 of ONZH01006973.1, read as the reverse complement.
TGCCGCGATCACTGTAGATTGTGGCATCTGATTGGTTAAATTATGGGGTTCGACGGGATCACCATTAGCCATCATTGCGGCTGGGGGTCTGCCATGTATCGAGCTGGCATTGACTGAATTGAATTCTTTAAAACTTTGTGCATCTCTACATGTAATTGTAAGGAATACAACTGTACAGGATGTTTAATGCTGAAAGTCTTACTTTGCATAATAGTACATTTCAATAATGGTTATTATTATTTTGTGTAAAGAATAGCACCCGATTTATATCTGGAGGGAATGTATGTGGTCCTTAGGATCTGACCATCAAGAGGTTCTTAAATAGATGATACTGTGAAGGTTGGAAAAACAACAAACATACTCCACTTATATTTTACACACAATAGATAACTCTATGCTACATGAGACACCTGTTTATACTCCTGGTTTGGGGTTGGCAAAATAATATTGAAGTGTATCTAAACTATTGAAAATATTTCATGAAAAACTATGCCATAAAATTCATATTTGTAAAATTGCTTTTTTCATGTTTTCCTTATGAAATAGACATCTGAAGTTCAAGTGTCTGTAGTGCTTTGGAATCCATACACTTGTACACCGCTTATGGTATACAGGAGTACGGACCATGGTGGCACAAAGTGTAATGTACAGAGAGAAACACACATTGTTGTTCCTGCCTATGCCAGCTCCGCCCTTTTAAATCCTAGCATAGCACACCCTGCATCAATGTGTTATGTAAGACTTTTAGCATAGCAGCTCAAGTACAAGCAGAAGCTCTGTATAGCACATTACAACTCCTGCCTGTGCCCACTTCATTAATGCCTGACATAGTACTTTACATACTGTAGCAATGTGTGCTGCTGCCTGTTAGGGATGATCGTAATTCAAATTTTGAAGTTTGAGTTCGGGTTAAGGTATATGCTGAATTGTGTTATGGATTCTGTTACAACGGACCATAACGGAATTCCATGACGGAATGCACTCTATCATAATAGAAGTCTATGACCAGCATAACGGATCCGTCCAGTTTCCATTATGCAGGAGTCCTTTCCTGTTATGATCTGTTATGCTTGCCATAGTCTTCTATTATGATGGAATGCATTCCGTCATGAAATTGCGCTACAGTCCATGGTAACAGAATCCATAATGCAATTCAGCATATACCTGAACTCGAACTAAAACTTGAAGTTCACTCATTCCTACTGCCTGTACATCGATCAGTGCTGCCCCACAGTGGAATTTGTACACCAGTACACCACTGACATGTCGGATTCCAAAGTGCTATAGACACCTAATAGACACCTAATGCATGTGAATGCAGTTTAGAAAAACCTATTTAACATGCAGTGTTACATATTTCAGCATGAAATCATGCTTTGTGCTTTAAAAGCCACAAAAACTCTGAAACACAGGCCCACTGGGTGCCATCCTGGATCAGATCTTGCTATGGGTAACACTATTATTTTCTTTACACTTCTGTTAGACTCTAGCAATGTTTAGGTTTGGATTGGTTTAGGAGGCTCATTTTAGGACATCTTGCAGTTGAGCTGTACATGGCCATACTGTTGCTGTACCAATCACACTGTTATGGTCTGCTTTTGTGTGATTAATAAATCTTATTTATTGTTCTAAATGACTTTGTTCTTGTAGTTGTATATCTTGCTATTATGAGCCACATGTACTGTAGTTTAATGTCCTCCTTACACTACAATCCATATGTACTGTAATGAGCTCTTCAGCTGCCTCCTAATTACAGTAAGTCTCATTAACAGCCCAGTTGTCTGTGAAACAGAGGGAGAAACCCAACTTTACCAGACTTTTCTTTCCAACTGCAGAATAGAAAACTCTATTAATTTTCTTTAAGGTGGTCTTGGGGCCTCTTTACCTTCAGTAACCCTGTGAAAGTACACAGGATGCACATATGGTTTGCGTCTGGCATTGCCCTTCTTTTGCTACCGCACTTTTGTTCTCATTTTGCAAGGCAACTGCTCATTCTGCACCTCTACCACAATACCATTGTGTATAATTCATTAATGGAACATGATATAGTCTTAGTTTCATCTACTGTATTTAGCTTAATATGTACTTCATCTGGACTGTCCGATTTATGATAAACACTGTTATTTAAAGGGGTAATCAATATCAATTTAGTAGCCGTATGCACGAGCATACTGAAGCTCAGATTCCATGCACTTAAATAGGAGATGAACTGCAGTGCCTCAGCACAGATGCTAAACAGTATATGGAACTGTCTGTCAGGCCCCCACTGATCTGATATTGATGACCTACTGAATCCTGAGGATAGGTCATCAATAGACAGAAGTATTTAAAAATTCTATTTGGCTGCTTCGCCGAATTTGAAAAATAAAATCTGCTTTGTGACGAATTACTTTGCCAGGAAGCGCATTTCTTTGTAAGTAGTGGGTGCAATGACAGGGTGCAGTGCATTGCACCCCTCAGATGCTGCATTCAGATATGATTGATATCTGATTTAAAAAAAAGAGTGTAAAATGAAAAAAAAATGTGTGTGTATATATATATATATATAATATATATATATATATATATATATATATATATAAATATATATATAACTCGATCCATTTGCTTGCCAGCCGCCGCCATCTTGCTTCAAGGTCTAGTGCTAAATCTTGAGCAGACTGAGATGACGTCATCACGTCAGCGCACAGGATTTTAGCTGAGATCTTCAAGCAAGATGGCAGTGGTCTGCCATCGCAAGCAAATGGATCAGGTAAGTATTTTTTTTTGTTTCTTTCACTGTTTCAGGTTAAATTGACTTGCTACCGCGAAGCACGAGGAAATTCAACTTTGTGGCAAATCAAATGTATCCTTTGTGGACTTCAATTCACTCATCACTAGTCATCAATATCTGTAGCCTAGAGAACTCCTTTAAATCAGTCCCTGACATGTGCCACTATTGTATAGTACAAAAGTGTTTTACAGAACATTGCATCGACTTTCTCTATGTAAGTGTTCAACACAGCAATTGCAAAATGCAAAATAAAATGTTTTCAAAAGTACTTAGTGTCACAAACAAATCAAAGAAGTAAAAATGGAAAAATATGAGACATAAATGTTCAGTAAATTATCCATTTTATTTTTAGCCGTCACAGTTTCCACCTACAGTAGAACAAAATTCAGTGTTGTGTCTTTGAAAAAGAAGACATGGAACAAAATACATTGAAAGACAATGTTCAGAGTGTACATTAATGGATTACGCAGTGTGTGTTTAGAATAAAACAAAATCAAAGAAATTCTTTCAGCATAGCCGAAAGAATTTCATGAGGTATTTAATTATACTCTGTAACAGTGCGGCATTCTTTGTAGGGGGTGAAATACACTAGGAAGACATTTAGCACAGTTTTAAAAGATGTGTGGGCACCCAGTAAATACAAGGAACTTTTCTTTGGTTTTAGAATTACAGTAAAGGCATATTTTAACTGTTTTCACACCAGTCCTTTGCAGATTTATTTTCTGGGAAGATTTAAATGACACTGAGAGATTTAAGGGTATGTACCAATTTTGTTTTATTGTTTCAATGCATCTCAAAAATGTAGAAGCTTTCCAAATAGTCTTGGTTTTATAAATCCTACTGTTCTGTGTCTACAGCTCCTAAGCATGCCTATCTGTCCAGTAAGGCTTCATGTACACAAGCAAAGAAAAAGCATACAGTGTATTCTAAAAATTTAGTCTGTTTTTCGGTCAGAAAGCAACAGATCTGGAAAATAAGGATGCCTTCAGCATGCATTCTATATTTATCTTATTCTCATTAATAGAAAGGACTACTCTTTTCCACAATACAGACCAGAATAGAACATGTTCTAAAGTTTTCAGAATGACCACATAAAACTGCAAAAAATGGGGATAACACACAGATAAAAAATATGGTTTTGTGCATGAGTAATATGTTATTGCAGTCATATGTTACTTAATTCTATCTGGCTCATTTCCAGTCTTGTGTAAGTTAGTAAAAGTAGGGGCACAGGAGAGTGGTGTAACACATGACGGTACTACACTGAACTACAATATCTACAAATATGCATACTCCGATGTAGCTATGGTTAACTTCATAGATGAATATTAAAAAGCTATTCTGAAGATTACATTGGTGTCTCAGTGTGTTCCATTACTCAAAATCATTAAAGGGGTTATCAGGGTGCTGAAAAAAAATTGGAGATGGATGGGCATGGTGTGTGTAAAAAAAAAAAAAAAAACTACTCACCTGCTCTGGTTGTTTTGCTTCCCGAGCTGCTTCTGGTACCATCAGACCAGAAGTATGACATACTGACTACCCGGATGCCAATCAGTGGGCTAAGAGGTGGTATCTGCAGACATGGCACATGAACACTGAGGACATTCATTGAGTGGTAGCGGTAACATGCAGGAAGTCGGTACATTCCACTTCTAACAAGGCAGGGACTGGAAGCGGTGGGGATCGAGACACACTGCAGGAAATAAAACAACCAGAGCATGCAAGTGAGTTTTTTTGTTTTGTTTTCACACACCCCTATTTTTCCCAGGTTAAACTTTTCAAGTTCATTCAGTGGTTGCCCTGTCTTCAGCACAGGCGAGCATACACAGGGAGGACCAATGGTCTATCTGTTTTTCTTGTTTTCTTGTCTCTTCACCTTCATTGAGGAAAGGGAAGCAAAATACACTACGTAAAAAGGGAGAATATAGTGAGCCATTTTTTATATAGGGCAGTCTATTTAAACCATTCATGTGGATACTGAACTTTTTGCAGGAATGACTGTTTGTGGAAATATGTAGAGTGCGGTTTTAATAGTAAATGTGGGCTATGTTAATAGTACGGTGAGCCATGGCACACTACATTAATTGCTTAGAATGACGTCTGTCAAGTTACCAATCATTACATCTCTACAGTACATGCAAGAACATCATTACATGCCATTTACAATACAATATAACTGAAGCATTTGATACTAATTAGAGATGAGCGAGTAGTGTTCGGTCGAGCCGGTATTCGATCGAATACTACGCTATTCGGCATACCCGATTTCAATCGAGTATAACGGCGATGGCGCACTTAGAATTCGTTTCCCCTCCCACCTTCCCTGGCGCTCTTTTTCCACCAATCACCATGCAGGGGGGTATGACAGGCCCGCGGAGCACGCTGGCAGCGCGAAAACGGCGTCTACATGGATTGGCTGGAAAAACCACGTGACCTCGAATATTAAAAACTCAGCTCTTCCTGCTCGTTCGCATATGCTGTGTGAACTTAGTCAGGGACAGAGGCTGGAGAAGGGAGAGATAGGTTTTAGCTGTTGGACAGGCAGGAGCGTGATTAAAAGGGCTACTATAGTGCAGTACAGTGATAGCTTTACTACCATATACACTCTGCAGAGAACGGCTGCTGTATTCAGGGATAGCTGCTGGAGTAGGGACAGAGAGAGGCATTAGTGGTGTATTAGGTGCTCTGCTACATACCAAACTATATTTGGCACTACTGTTCTGCGTTCTTTTTGGCCGCAAAACCCTGTTATATACCTAGTGTGTATATGCACCATCTGATCTTCTGGCAGTATACGGCTGTGCATTTTTTTTTTTTTTAATACAGTTTATTTGGCTCTAGTGTTCTGGGTTCTGTGTGCCTGCAATACCTTTTTTGTATACCAGGTGTAAATACCCACCGTCTGACCTGTTAGTACACGGCTGTGTACCTAGAAATATAAAAAAAAAGGCATTTTATTTGGCACCTATACTGTGCGTTCTGCGTGCTTGCAAAAATATTTTATATACGTGGTGTTAATACCCACCACCTGACCTGTTAGTACACGGCTGTGTACCTAGAAATATTAAAAAAAAAGGCCTTTTCTTTGTCTACTGTACTGAGCGTTCTGCGTGCTTGCAAAAGTATTTTATATACGTGGTGTTAATACCCACCGTCTGACCTGTTAGTACACGGCTGTGTACCTAGAAATATAAAAAAAAAGGCCTTTTCTTTGTACTACTATAACTGTGCGTTCTGCGTGCTTGCAAAAGTATTTTATATTACGTGGTGTAAATACCCACCCGTCTGACCTGTTAGTACACGGCTGGGTACCTAGAAAAAAAAAAAAAGGCCTTTTCTTTATCTACTGTACTGAGCGTTCTGCGTGCTTGCAAAAGTATTTTATATACGTGGTGTTAATACCCACCGTCTGACCTGTTAGTACAAGGCTGTGTACCTAGAAATATTAAAAAAAGGCCTTTTCTTTGTCTACTGTACTGAGCGTTCTGCGTGCTTGCAAAAGTATTTTATATACGTGGTGTAAATACCCACCGTCTGACCTGTTAGTACACGGCTGTGTACCTAGAAATATAAAAAAAAAGGCCTTTTCTTTGTCTACTATACTGTGCGTTCTGCGTGCTTGCAAAAGTATTTTATATACGTGGTGTAAATACCCACCGTCTGACCTGTTAGTACACGGCTGGGTACCTAGAAAAAAAAAAAAAAGGCCTTTTCTTTGTCTACTGTACTGAGCGTTTCTGCGTGCTGCAAAAGTATTTTATATACGTGGTGTTAATACACACCGTCTGACCTGTTAGTACACGGCTGTGTACCTAGAAATAATAAAAAAAAAGGCCTTTTCTTTGGTCACCTGTACTGTGCGTTCTGCGTGCTTGCAAAAGTATTTTATATACGTGGTGTTAATACACCACCGTCTGACCTGTTAGTACACGGCTGTGTACCTAGAAAAATAAAAAAAAAAAGGCCTTTTCTTTGGCACCTGTACTGTGCGTTCTGCGTGCTTGCAAAAGTATTTTATATACGTGGTGTTAATACCCACCGTCTGACCTGTTAGTACACGGCTGTGTACCTAGAAATATAAAAAAAAAGGCCTTTTCTTTGGTCTACCTGTACTGTGCGTTCTGCGTGCTTGCAAAAGTATTTTATATACGTGGTGTTAATACCCACCGTCTGACCTGTTAGTACACGGCTGTGTACCTAGAAAATATAAAAAAAAAGGCCTTTTTCTTTGGCTACTGTACTGTGCGTTCTGCGTGCTTGCAAAAGTATTTTATATACGTGGTGTTTAATACACACCGTCTGACCTGTTAGTACACGGCTGTGTACCTAGAAATATATTAAAAAAAAGGCCTTTCTTTGTCTACTATACTGTGGCATTCTGCGTGCTTGAAAAAGTATTTTATATACGTGGTGTAAATACCCACCGTCTGACCTGTTAGTACACGGGCTGTGTACCTAGAATAAAAAAAAAAAAGGCCTTTTCTTTGTCTACTGTACTGAGCGTTCTGCGTGCTTGCAAAAGTATTTTATATACGTGGTGTTAATACCCACCGTCTGACCTGTTAGTACACGCTGTGTACTAACAATTAAAAAAAAAAGGCCTTTTCTTTGTCTACTATACTGTGGCGTTCTGACGTGCTTGCAAAAGTATTTTATATACGTGGTGTAAATACCCCACCGTCTGAACCTGTTAGTACACGGCTGTGTACCTAGAAATAAAAAAAAAAGGCCTTTTCTTTGTCTACTGTACTGAGCGTTCTGCGTGCTTGCAAAAGTATTTATATACATGTTGTAAATACCCACCCGTCTGACTGTTAGTACACGGCTGTGTACCTAGAAATTAAAAAAAAAGAAAGGCCTTTTCTTTGTCTACTGTACTGAGCGTTCTGCGTGCTTGCAAAAGTATTTTATATACGTGGTGTAAATACCCACCGTCTGACCTGTTAGTACACGGCTGTGTACCTAGAAATATAAAAAAAAAGGCCTTTTCTTTGTCTACTATACTGTGCGTTCTGCGTGCTTGCAAAAGTATTTTATATACGTGGTGTAAATACCCACCGTCTGACCTGTTAGTACATGGCTGTGTACCTAGAAATAAAAAAAAGAAAGGCCTTTTCTTTGTCTACTGTACTGAGCGTTCTGCGTGCTTGCAAAAGTATTTTATATACGTGGTGTAAATACCCACCGTCTGACCTGTTAGTACACCGGCTGTGTACTAGAAATAAAAAAAAAAAAAACGGCCTTTCTTTGTCTACTGTACTGGAGCGTTCTGCGTGCTTGCAAAAGTATTTTAATATACGTGGTGTTAAATACAACACCGTTCTGACCTGTTAGTTACACGGCTGTTGTACCTAGAAAATATAAAAAAAAAGGCCTTTCTTTGTCTACTATACTGGTGCGCTCTGCGTGCTTGCAAGAAGTATTCTTATAGTACATGGTGTTAAAATACCCCCTGTCTGACCTTTAGTACCAGCGGCTGTGGTTACCTAGAATTTAAAAAAAAAAAAACGGCCTATTCTTTGGTCTTACGTGGTACTGAGGCGTTCTGCGTGGCTTGCAAAAAGTATTTGTATTATTACGCGGTGTTAATACACACCGCCTGACTGTTAGTACACGGCTGTGTGACCTAGAAATTATAAAAAAAAAAGTGCCTTTTCCTTTGTCGTACTTATAACTGTGGCGATCTGCGTGCTTGCAAAAGTTATTTTATATACATGCGTGTAAATTACCCCAGCCGTCTGACCTGTTAGTAACACGGCTGTGTACCTAGAAATTAAAAAAAAAAAAGGCCTTTTCTTTGTCTACTGTACTGAGCGTTCTGCGTGCTTGCAAAAGTATTTTATATACGTGGTGTTAATACCACACCGTCTGACCTGTTAGTACAACGGCTGTGTACTAACAAATAAATAAAAAAAGGCCTTTTCTTTGTCTACTATACTGTGCGTTCTGGCGTGCTTGCAAAAGTATTTTATATACGTGGTGTAAATACCCACCGTCTGACCCTGTTAGTACACGGCTGTGTACCTAGAAATAAAAAAAAAAAAAAAGGCCTTTTTCTTTGTCTACTGTACTGAGCGTTCTGCGTGCTTGCAAAAGTATTTTATATACATGGTGTAAATACCCACCGTCGACCTGTTAGTACACGGCAGTGTACCTAGAAATATAAAAAAAAAAAGGCCTTTTCTTTGTCTACTGTACTGAGCGTTCTGGCCGTGCTTGCAAAAGTATTTTATATACGTGTGTAAATACCCACCGTCTGACCTGTTAGTACACGGCTGTGTACCTAGAAATAAAAAAAAAAAGGCCTTTTCTTTGGCTACCTGTACTGTGCGTTCTGCGTGCTTGCAAAAGTATTTTATATACGTGGTGTTAATACCCACCGTCTGACCTGTTAGTACACGGCTGTGTACCTAGAAATAAAAAAAAAAAAGGCCTTTTCTTTGGCACCTGTACTGTGCGTTCTGCGTGCTTGCAAAAGTATTTTATATACGTGGTGTTAATACACACCGTCTGACCTGTTAGTACACGGCTGTGTACCTAGAAATATAAAAAAAAAAAAAAGGCCTTTTCTTTGGTCTACCTGTACTGTGCGTTCTGCGTGCTTGCAAAAGTATTTTATATACGTGGTGTTAATACACACCGTCTGACCTGTTAGTACACGGCTGTGTACCTAGAAAATAAAAAAAAAAAGGCCTTTTCTTTGGCACCTGTACTGTGCGTTCTGCGTGCTTGCAAAATTTTATATACGTGGTGTTAATACCCACCGTATGACCTGTTAGTACACGGCTGTGTACCTAGAAATAAAAAAAAACGGCCTTTTCTTTGTCTACTGTACTGAGCGTTCTGCGTGCTTGCAAAAAGTATTTTATATTACATGGTGTTAAATACACACCGTCTGACCTGTTAGTACACGGCTGTGTACCTAGAAATATAAAAAAAAAAAAAGGCCTTTTCTTTGTCTAACTATACTGTGCGATCTGCGTGCTTGCAAAAGTATTTTATATACATGGTGTAAATACCCACCGTCTGACCTGTTAGTACACGGCTGTGTACCTAGAAATTAAAAAAAAAGGCCTTTTCTTTGTCTACTGTACTGAGCGTTCTGCGTGCTTGCAAAAGTATTTTATATACGTGGTGTTAATACACACCGTCTGACCTCTTAGTACACGGCTGTGTACTAACAATAATAAAAAAAAAAAGGCCTTTTTTTGTCTACTATACTGTGCGTTCTGCGTGCTTGCAAAAGTATTTTATATACGTGGTGTAAATACCTCCGTCTGACCTGTTAGTACACGGCTGTATACCTCGAAATTAAAAAAAAAAGGCCTTTTCTTTGTCTACTATACTGAGCGTTCTGCGTTCTTGCAAAAGTATTTTAATACGTGGTGTAAATAACCACCGTCTGACCTGTTAGTACACGGCTTGTGTACCTAGAAAATAAAAAAAAAAGAAGGTCTTTTCTTTGTCTACTGTACTGAGCGTTCTGCGTGCTTTCAAAAGTATTTTATATACGTGGTGTAAATACCCCACCGTCTGAACCTGTTAGTACACACGGCAGTGTACCTAGAAATAAAAAAAAAAAGGCCTTTTTCTTTGTCTACTGTACTGAGCGTTCTGCGTGCTTGCAAAAGTATTTATATACGTGGTGTAAATACCGCACCGTCTGACCTGTTAGTACATGGCTGTGTACCTAGAAAATAAAAAAAAGAAAGGCCTTTTCTTTGTCTACTGTACTGAGCGTTCTGCGTGCTTGCAAAAGTATTTTATATACGTGGTGTAAATACCCACCGTCTGACCTGTTAGTACACGGCTGTGTACCTAGAAATAAAAAAAAAACAGGCCTTTTTCTTTGTCTACTGTACTGAGCGTTCTGCGTGCTTGCAAAAGTATTTTTATATACGTGGTGTTAATACACACCGTCTGACCTGTTAGTACACGGCTGTGTACCTAGAAAAATAAAAAAAAAAGGCCTTTTCTTTGTCTACTATACTGTGCGATCTGCGTGCTTGCAAAAGTATTTTATATACATGGTGTAAATACCCACCGTCTGACCTGTTAGTACACGGCTGTGTACCTAGAAATAAAAAAAAAAAGGCCTTTTCTTTGTCTACTGTACTGAGCGTTCTGCGTGCTTGCAAAAGTATTTTCATATACGTGGTGTTAATACACCACCGTCTGACCTGTTAGTACACGGCTGTGTACCTAACAAATAATAAAAAAGGCCTTTTCTTTGTCTACTATACTGTGCGTTCTGGGTGCTTGCAAAAGTATTTTATATACGTGGTGTAAATACCACCGTCTGACCTGTTAGTACACGTCTGTATACCTAGAAATTAAACAAAAAAAGGCCTTTTCTTTGTCTACTGTACTGAGCGTTCTGCGTGCTGCAAAAGTATTTTATATAACGTGGTGTAATACCCACCGTCTGACCTGTTAGTACACGGCTGTGTACCTAGAAATTAAAAAAAAGGCCTTTTCTTTGTCTACTATACTGAGCGTTCTGCGTCTTTGCAAAAGTATTTTATATACGTGGTGTAAATACCCACTGTCTGACTGTTAGTACACGGCTGGGTACTAGAAATAAAAAAAAAAAGGCCTTTTCTTTGTCTACTGTATCTGAGCGTTCTGCGTGCTTGCAAAAGTATTTATATACGTGGTGTTAATACACACCGTCTGACCTGTTAGTACACGGCTGGTACCTAGAAAAAAAAAAAAAAAAAGGCCTTTTCTTTGTCTCCTGTACTGTGCGTTCTGCGTGCTTGCAAAAGTATTTTATATACGTGGTGTTAATACACACCGTCTGACCTGTTAGTACACGGCTGTGTACCTAGAAATATAAAAAAAAAAGGCCTTTTCTTTGTCTACTGTACTGTGCGTTCTGCGTGCTTGCAAAAGTATTTTATATACGTGGTGTTAATACACACCGTCTGACCTGTTAGTACACGGCTGTGTACCTAGAAATATAAAAAAAAAAGGCCTTTTCTTTGGTCTACTGTACTGTGCGTTCTGCGTGCTTGCAAAAGTATTTTATATACGTGGTGTTAATACACCCACCGTCTGACCTGTTAGTACACGGCTGTGTACCTAGAAATATAAAAAAAAAGGCCTTTTCTTTGTCTACTGTACTGTGCGTTCTGCGTGCTTGCAAAAGTATTTTTATATACGTGGTGTTAAATACCCACCGTCTGACCTGTTAGTACACGGCTGTGTACCTAGAAATAAAAAAAAAAGGCC